>JAECUM010009245.1:0-75755 GCA_016617855.1 Megalonaias nervosa
AACATTTTTACTTACTGTACCACTGAAAAAGAAAAGTGGATGATTAATCTTAACAAAAATAATTTGAAGATTTAACTTGCTTATCTGAAGGATATCCTAGCACATGGAGCAAAAGTGAAAAACTGATTTAACAGGATTTTCCAACAGCCACCTAGCAGGTAGATAGGGGAGATAAGCTGTAAGAGCCATTCCCCTTTGGCTATATAATATTTATGTATAGACATAAAGACATTTTCCTGTCTTTGTTGGAGGGCTAGATTTGGAGGTAGCAAAGAAAGTTATCGTAATGTGATCAGGTAATGTATCTGCGGGAGAAAGAAAATGTCACTGGTTAAAAAAGCTAATCATGCTAACATAAAAATAAGACTTTAGCATAAATCACCTTTGTGGGGAAAAGAAAACTAAAATATAACATATGTCATACCTGTGTGTCCTTTTCCATACTATCATCACTACTGCTGCTACGAAATTCATCACTGTCTTCAAAGTCATCCTCATAGTTCCCTGTAAGAATTTCTGCAAAAGAATTAATGAATTTAAAATGATTGGTCAGTTTGGTAGAGACCATGGGTTGCACAGACAACACATCAAATATTTAATGTTAAGACTGGACAGTTTCATAGATAGACTATGAGTTGCACCGACAACATATCAAATATTTAATGTTAAGACTGGACAGTTTCATAGACAGACCATGAGTTGCATAGACAACATATCAAATATTTAATGTTAAGACTGGACAGTTTCACAGACAGACCATGAGTTGCAAAAGTGACACGTTAACTATAGTAGGTGGTGGTTTACCGAACATATTTAACAATGGATATAGTTCTTACAAGGCAAAGAATATTAATTATTTGCATTGTTCTGGAGGCAGATTTTGTTTTGTATTAGCAATTTTAATTTGATGGAAAATATAAAAAAAAAAAACAATTATACAGTCCACACCTTTAGTCAAGGTGATTAGAAAAGGCAAAATAATTTGCTTTCATGCTACATGTAGATTTTTGATCACTAATTATACAGTGAATATTTCCTACGATGGCCACTGCAAATCTAGCTTACCCTGCAGACTTGTTCCAATTGTCATTTTATTACTAATTAGACCTCTTCTTATTTACCACACCTAAGCATACTACTTATAAAGACAATGTAAATGCTGAAAATATAAACTTTCTCTCAACCTGGAGCTTTTATTTTTTGTTTGTCCCCACGTGAGGTCTGAATTTCTACAGATGCCATGTTCCAGTTACGACGCCTCTCTCTGGCACTGGGGGCAGTCTTGGCTCTCTGCTGCTCTAGCCGAGCCTTCCCCTCTTTAGCAAGCTTGGTAAGACTCTGCTGATCCAAAACCCGTACATCACGGGCTTCTGAAAATATATAAAGTAAATTGAGGTCTTCAGGTCTAAAAATTAAATTTTTTGGTAGTAGCAGCATATTGATATTTATAATATTTTCAACCAGCAAAATCAGGCTAATTTCAATCTCCATGAGCATATTAAAGAAAACTGAAATTTGAATATAAAAATATCAGTAACAGTATTTCTAGTATACAACTGTATTTTTTTCCAGTGGTACATACCATGGTACCTTTTCAGTGTACCAGTATGTCTGTACTTTCTGTCAGGAAGGAATATATGGAAATTCCTGAAGTATCTTGTTATGATTTTAAAGATATTAAATGAGTGCCTTCCTTATTAATGACAAAAATTATATTTTTATTTTTACAAAATGGTTGTTCTTGTCACAAATGATAGTGAATTTTACAAATATAATTATATTTATGATCCTTTAATCACAAGTTTGACACGTGTGGCCAAATGGAAAGTCAAGCCAAAACCAACATTCAGAAATATCTGGATGAATAAAAATAACAAACAAAATAAATAACAAAGAAAACCCAAATAAAACAGATGTTCTGTGTTAGCTATTTACTAACGTATACGAATACATTAAGTATGTGTATTGCTTTAGACTGAAAATCATCCTATTATTTTCAGGAGTGCACTTGTTTTCTGTCTTAATTTTATACAATTTCTCAAGTTCACTAAATATTTTCTCATTTGTTGAGTAAGTGTGTTTTATGTTTAATGGCCCTCTCTGATAAACAGCTTGCATAGGTGTTGGTGCCCTACTCAAAGTGACACTGCCTATTATATTAATAGTGTAGCTAGTAAACTGTATCAACCTTCCTATTTTTATCAATAGGCTCCCTAAAGTCAGCATGATGTCTTGCACAGAATCAGAATCAGTTATAGTGTAAGCTTAATCATACTATAGTTACAACATTTAGATTGCAACTTATGCAACAATTAACATACATACAGCAATTTCATCTACAATAAGGTACTGGCCATTAATATTAGGGTTGAGGTGGGAGGTGACTTTGATTTCTTTGACTGAAATATTTTCTTTTCTTTTATTTAAAGATAATTAATTTCTTTCTAAATACAATATCATTATATAATATGGTGTTATTTTGCCATTAATTAGAGCAAGATATTTTTTCCAGCTATTGACAGATGGAAATTAAACAAAAAGTGTCAAGCACCTGCCCAAGAACATTGAACTGCTGGTCCCTAAAATAATTATAGTATACCATGGTATATCGCAGAAAGTTTAGAAATATCATGGTATACAGTGGTACAGAACTCTTCATGGTACCCAGCTCTACTATATAATGTGCTGACATACCAGGGTCTACACTGTTCCATAATGAGCTGGCATATCAGGGTCTATCCTGGTACAAAATGTATTGGCAGACCTTGGCATTTTGCATAATGTGCTGACAGAGCAGGGTATGTTGCATTATGTGCTGACAGACCATGGTAAGTTGTATAATGTGCTGACAGACCAGGGTATGTTGCATTATGTGCTGGCAGATCATGGTAAGTTGTATAATGTGCTGACAGACCAGGGTATGTTGCTTTATGTGATGGCAGTCCATGGTAAGCTGCATTATGTGCTGTCAGACCAGGGTATGTTGCATAATGTGCTGACAAACCAGGTGTTTACTTCAAATCATATGTAGAACACACTGTGTAAACCCCAACCTGCCAGACATTATTAATGCCAAATGTCAGATCTGTACAAGTGCAAATATGAGTATCAAGCTATTGGATTATTACTTATCTACTCATGCACTGCAAGTTGCATGACAAATTGCATAGACCCAGATCAACCAGTGTATTATGTGATGAAAGATCTGAATCTATATTACTTGCAGTTGGACAAGACAAATATATAAGATATGATGAATGGATCAACATAACAATGTAAAATGTATGCACTTTATATTATTACCAATACATATATCACAATATGAATATTCTTCAAACTGAAAAAGTCTGACAATGTTATAAACGTTCCAAATATGACACCATAACCTCTCCATTATTCTTGAGATAAAAGCATCAATGGTGGAAAGTTTGTTTATTCTAACACAATATAACATAAATTTTTCAGACAAATGAATGACTGGCAAAATAAAGCAAACACAAAACTGTACAAAGATACCTGAAAATCAAATTTAAGCAAACAACATGCATGAAGTGAACTGATAACTAGAGTTGTGCATCAACTGGCTGATCATGATACAATATACATCACAATACTTGGGTGGAAATACAATATATACCAGGATGTATATCATACAGTTAGCCTGGAATACAAAACAATGACAGAAGAGTGATGATACATTATGCATATTAATACAAACTCCCCTTTGCTGTTTGTCACTAAATGTAATAGATCTGTTGTTGTGTTAACACTGCAAATGTGCAGTAAGAAAACATTTTCTGAACACAGATGTATCAAGACTCTTTCACGGTATTAATATATTTAATTTTGCTACCAACTGTATGATACTTTTGTAATAATCTGATATCTAAATTCTAATATATTTTAAGATGGATCTGGGGCTTTTAAGTTCAAAATTCTGCCTGCCATTTCGGTCTTTGCAAAGCTCTATGGGAATGGAAGTAACTTTTCTGTTTTAACATTCAATCTACAAATTATTTTTCTTCCTTGAATTTGTAATTAAACACAAATAAAACAAACAACAGAAATTTCAACATATAATTCACTTATCATTTAACATTACCATATTTGACAAAAAAAGGATTTCGACTTTTGTTACCCTGACTGGTGGTTTCTTTTGCTGCAAAGAAGAACCAGTCTGATAACTAACATGAACCATAATAATACAAAGAAAGAAGGAACAGTGCCAAGCTCTTTAATACTTTTGTATGACAGCTATGGATTACTTCAGTTTTCTTTTTCTCCTCAAAACAAATTCATGTATATCCTGATACATAACTTTTAAGTGATAGTGCACACACACACACATTGCAACATGTATTGGGATATGCCAGCAGTAATTCTAATATTGATGCAATATAATATCACAGAAAATACAATTATTCTAATACATATCATTGAATTTCTAGGCATCAAATGATAACCAAAATAAATGTACAGGCAAACACCTTCTAATATGGTTAGGCCTTACTTTCATGATTAAAGTTTTAAAAAAAACCCAACAAACAAACCTTCACGAATAGAGAGCATCCTGCTCATGTAATTCTGCATTCAACCCCTATCCTACGATGGAGATATGTCTACATTAAAAACAGGACATAACTCTTCTGGAAATAGCATGAATATAATGACTGGGCAACATGCATACATGATGATGATAACCATGATATGTGCTAAGTTTCTCAGCTGTCAACTAAAAACTGCAAAATCCTGTCATATATTACATCAAGCTGTAAGAAAAGACGGGCAATAACTCCTACAAAACTCAAAGAAGCATGAAGATTTGGCAATATATGCATCTTTAGCTGATGAGCATAATATATACCAAATTTCACAGTGATCCATAAAAAACTGCAAGACCAGTTATATTCACAAGTTTCTCACTTTCACTGTTTGCAGATGCAAGTTGAAAGGACAATAACTCTCACACAGAAATTTTTCGATATGCACATCATCATATGATAGCCATAACATCTATTCAGTTTCATGGAGATTCAGTGAAAATTGTGCAACCAGTTGCATTCACAAGATTTAGTCATGCACTAAATCCAACTCCAAGTCAAAAAGGGCAATAACTCTAACAAAAAATTGCAGGAGTATAGTGATATGTTGATATGTACATTTCCTGATGATCACCATAACATTTTCCAAGTACACCACTCACCTTGATAATCTGCATACCGACTTATAATGTGGGGTCAATAATGGATCTCATTTTTTACACCAGAAAATGCACAAAAATGACCCCTATTTATTGAATGTGGAGAAAATCGAGATCAAAATTGTTAACTAAAACCTTGATTTTATCACTGAAAATTTTAATCAACATTTAATAAGAAGTCACATATTCTGTTAATGAGTCTTTCCAAGCAACATTCCTAGTAAACCATAAATAACAATATTCAATCAATTTTCGATAGTGAAAATGTCACTAACACCTGCTGGATGCAGCACTTTAATAATATTTACCAATTAAGCAAGTTTTTTATCAAGTGAAATTCATGTTTTAGTTCCATCTTTTAGTTTGGTAAATGTGTAATCATCATAAATGCAATGTACCTTCTTGTATTCAAATGTTAAATATGTCACTCTACCTTAATAGTTATGACCATGGGCATTTCTCTGAGAACCTAATTAACTGCTGATTGTGTTTTTTATATCTAACTTGCAGAAGTATTTGTTGTATTGATGCAATGAAAAACTGACTTGCTTTGTATTACAGTCAAACCTGGTTAACTCGATTATGTCGGGGGTGTAAAAAATCGTCGACATAACTGGGTCCCAAGATATCCAGGTTCATAAAAACCGGTAACGTAATTTTAAAGATGTCCTTGACCATTACTCCCATCTCTTGCTCTTACATTTACTGGATTCCTCTCACACTGCATGTTACAATAATATACACAAAATGCTTAATTGATAATAAAATGAAAGAAACTAACCTGGTGTTGTTATCATTTATTCCTTTATTTTTTATCATCATGAGTAATTTATTAAAGAAAACTTATAGGGCAAATATCACATGTAGCATATGCATCCATACTGTAGTGTGCATCACTTATGTCAGATAACACACGATGTATTTTTATAATTGATGTGAATATTGAAAAACAAATCATGTTTGGCTGTACTCAGAGGTTTGAATATGTTATCAGGACTGAAAAATGGATCCAAGAAAATCACAAACGAGAGACAGTGAGAGAGAAACATCAACCGAGTGCTTTCAGGCACCCGCCATTCACGCATAACACGGTGTTAGGTGCAAAATAACCAAGATTGTATTATATCCAGGTTAATATATGACAGTATCTTGCAAATAAAGATCAATACATGTTTTTGAAAATACATGTACATGTACATTCACTGTGAGTGCAAATGACAATCCTTTCACTAGCATGGGTTACAAAGAGTATTATTAAAGCAAGTTAATGTTAAGTATACTACTTACCCTGCATGCATCAATGCAAGTTTGTATCAATTATGATTCCAGATGACAAACAAATAGATGCCCGGGTGGTAAATAAACACATCCAGTAGCGAGCAGTAAACTCATTCTTTGAACTTACCGGCAGGATATCAAATACAAAGGTTATTTTATTGCAAAGCAAACTGACCCTGGAAACTGACTTTGGATTCTTTTAAGTGTGCCGATCCTTTTTTTTCTTTTCTGTTTTTTTAACCAACTTTGGTTCCCTTTTACCGGTATTCACAGGAATTTTGAAAATAAATTAAAACAATGGAAGCCAATTTTTCTGCCAGACCTAAAGAAGAGATATTACAAATAAGAAAAAAAAAAACAAAATTAAGAAGACCTCAAGCCTGAGAACTAAATTATGGGGCCTCGACTGCCATTGTATAGAAGCCAAGTGCCTGAGATGATCCATTCCCGTGCATATATACGAGCATATATATAGGGTGATATTCTGCCTAGTAATAAATCTGTTCTGTTTATTTTCTGTTGACAAGTACATGTATATGCTGTTTCATGAGATAGAAAAATGTTCCAAAAGAGAAAGCTTTCAAACCAAAACACTGTCATAAAATGCAATCAAATAAATCGTCATGATATTACGTGCACATGGAACAATTTCATGACTCTTGAATATTCAGCTGATCAGCAATTTTCCGTCTGCACATTGATTATTAATTTGTACATGTACATGTACATAATATTTCGTTACTTGTATCTCCTTGATTGTTGTTTCTTGTATACATGTATTTCCAAACATAATTCACATCTGAAATGTACCTTAAGTAACAAAAGGGAAATGATAAAATACACATGTTCCTGACGTCTAAGATTCTGCGCTGTCGTAAAATAAAGTTACATTGTAATTTGTGCACTCTTGTTGTCTTTGTGAATCCTTGAATATTTTATGTAGTGAACATGATATATTCTTAATAAACTAATCGATTAAGCTACTCTTACGAACCAAAAATAGAAAGAATACAAAATAAACATGTGACTACCGCCGTAACTGACCAAAATTGTGTGTGAAAATCGATCGCTTTTGCCGACCATTTCTTGTATAATTTCTGCAAGATTAACGTTAAAAAGTTGCATTTCGTCGAATTAAGCGGGTCCACATGTTACTTCAGACCGAAACTTATGCCCGATATAACCGGGTTATTGACTTAATGGAGGTCAAGATAAGTGGGCAAAAAATAGCATAACAAAGAAGGATTTTTTCGGGACCAGACCAAAACGCTCAACATATGCGGGTTGTCGAGATAACTGAGGTCGAGATGAGTGGGTTGGACTGTATCATGTTAATTAAATCTTTAGTATCAACTAAATAGGTGGGATAAAAAAAAAGTTAAAATGCATGTAAATCATACCTGCATAAGAGCTAGTGGCCTCTGTTATGTGTCAGTCAGCTCATTTCAATTGATCAACTGAACACTGTTATAAATGTTACTATGTCCATAATATAATTAATCTACCTTAAATTAGCCTACTCATTTATAAATGTGACCAAAGATAGCAAGAAAAGCAAGCGAAATGAATACTTGGTGAAATAAAAAGCTTTGTTTCACAGATACAGTTCACTGTAGAGAAGTGAATTTCAGTGTAGTTAACTTAAAATTCCTGAACTGGCACAAAGAGATTTCCTCAAGGAGGAGAAGAAGTTTCACTACTATTTGCACTGAAATCACAGCATCAATATTTTAATAGAACAATTAAAAAAACTGAGTTCTGATGTTGACCACTTTTGCAAAAATTAAATAAATGCCCCTAGCTTTTGCAAAATGGAGTCTTGTTTGGTTGTGAAATCTGGTTCCATGCTTTTTATGCTCCCTGCATTGCACTCTGCTATAACGGAGTACAGTGCACTATAACAGAGTACAAAGCAAGGAGCATACAAATCAGGGAACCAAACTAATCAACAACAACAAATAGCAGTGATGTAATCCAGCATGGTTTTGTGTACATGTGAAGGTTGCTGAAACCTGTTAATGATCTTTCAGATGTTGGACTTCTTGAAAATAAAGGTAATTTATACAGAAAAAGGAACAAATGCATTAGAAAAAGTGCTTTTTGACAATTTTATTCCCAATGCGATTATAAAATGAGTATTCAACCATTGAATAACCCAGCTGCCTCCCCCATTTTGGTTTTCTTTACGTCCAGTAGGGATAACACTTTTTTTAGTCCCTCAGTAACTCGCACCCTTGTTTATAGTGTGGTCAAATGTTTCTGGACCCAGCTGTGTGTGTGTTATCAAGGGAGAGGTGTATCACAGTAATTCATTAAAATACGTGGGACTAATCATGTTCACAACATTCTGTCATGCACTACCTTTAGCTGTAAGACATAAGGTATAATAACAAAAACCGAAGGAATTTGTCAAATGTGGTCATGCAAATGATGACCATAACATGCACAAAGTTTCACTGCAATCCTCTGAAACCTGTGGGACTAGCTGCACCACAAAATTATGTCATAAACAAAATCAGGATACTCATCAACGTCGGCAATGACTAACAAAAATGGCAGGAGCACAGTGATTTCTCAATATGCACATCTTCAGGTGATGACCATAATTTATTAATTGCTTCATGATGGCAATACCACCAAAAACTGCAGGACTGCAAGCCAGCGAGGGCAATGACAAAATCTGTGGGAGCAAAGTGATTCGTTGATATGCTCATCTTCAGAGGATGACTACAACATTTACCAAGTTTCATGGTTATCCATTAAAAAAAGGGCAATTAGTTGCATTCACAAGTGTCTGTCATACACTACATCAGGATCCAATCTAACACAGCAATAACTCCAACACAAATCACAGATAACTGATGATACTTGCATCTCAACATGATGACGAGATATTTCATGGCAATTCATCACAAACTACAAGACTAGTTGTGTTAAGTAGATTGTATGCTGGATAGTGTGTGTGTGTGTGTGTGTGTGTGTGTGTGTGTGTGTGTGTGTGTGTGTGTGTGTGTGTGTGTGTGTGTGTGTGTGTGTGTGTGTGTGTGTGTGTGTGAAACTACAAATCACTGTTTTATTCTTCTGTTCTGATAAAAAAATAATCAAACCTCCAGCAGTTTTCAGTTTCCTACTCTTAGGCCTGGGAGTGGTCCCTGTATTTTTTGCAGGGGATGGATGCTGGCCCTTAAGGGGAGCGTTGGCTCCATTAACATAGAGTGTAAAACCCTGCTCTTTTTTCTCCATTATCATCTGCTTTTTGCTCTTCTTCCGCAGCTTCTTCAGGAGTCTGTCAAATGAAAAAAAAAATGATGTGATATTCTTACGAAATGAAATGCTTCGCTATCTACCAAAACATTGTGTAAGTGCTAAAGCAAAAATATAATTCAAGTTGTTTATCTAAATTAATAATTAATATTCTCTCAAAGCTTCAGATAAATAACATATTTTATGCAAACAAATTAACTAAAAATGCTTAAAGAAATTTTAAATGCATTCAAATTAAGTAAAACATGTTAAAGAGTTAACTGTTTAGTATTTGGTTCAAATTTTCCAGAGGACTGCTCTTGCAGTATGCATAAGCCATGTTCTCATCATGCTGCATTCAATCCAATCTGATAAAAATCAGAGTTCCACTGTCTTACGTGAAGATCTGACTGACCGCTTGAGGATCATTTTCAGATGACCTATGTTATTAACATAATTGCTAATTTTATGAGCCGATCAGATAAAGCCTTATATCTTCACGTTTGGGAGATGGAGCAATGTGGTTGAATAGCATCAACAGGGATCATCCTGGGCTTCGCCAATGTCGCAAATTGCAATTTGTTTCCCTTACTGGTGGCAAAATATATCATCTGGTGATTTTTTGGGCGACAGCCTTTTTGATTCTTTAATTTGCAATTCATAGGGACCACAAAAGGAAGCCACTAACTTGGATACACAATGCACTGGAATCTGGAGCCACTAACTTGGATACACAATGCACTGGAATCTATCTTTCACATAAACAAATCCTTTGTTCGTATTGACAAACCCATCTTTACAGTGCATTGTTACATCATAATTCACTTATGTTGACATCTGGCCCAAGTACTATATGCTGTGATACACTCAATCATGCTACCGGACTAAACCTACAATCGACCAACCTCTGAAGACGCGAACAGAAATAACTACAATTAACTGAACGGCGGCTAATCCTTCTGTTGTTTATTTTAAATATACCAATAAAATAGTTTTGCTGAAACTTCAGAGAAAACTGATTACCTTTGAAGTACCGATTGCTATGTATAAATGCAAAGCAAATGGAAATAATCTCAATCAGAATTATATAGTCAAAAGTGCAACTTTATCATGAGTAAATGTAAGTTAGATGTTGCGTGTTCATCATCTCATCCTAAGAGTAAGTTAACAAAATTAACAGCATTTTGGATTTCGTGCAAATTCATCAGACAATACAGTCACTGAACCTGATGTTATACCTGACAGTCCAACATCATCTACATGTAGTGATGGTAGTAATGCTTCAAGCGCAACACCACATCATGATGAACGGGTCAAAAGTTCCCAAAAATTTCTTGACAGCTGGAAACTTGAGCGTCCGTGGCTGAGATATGATACAAAGTTAATGCAGATGTTCTGTGATATATGTATCAAGGCACAAGTCATCCATTCATTTATAACGGCTGTGATATTTTGAAGGAGTGTCTCATCAAACATGAATCTGGGCGGGGTAAGTAACATCTGTTAATTTTGTTCATTCATCTTTTACTTTTGCCATCAAATCACATGTTACAACTCCTGGGACTTAAACTACGCAACAAGAAATAGCAAAATAAACAAGTTTTACGTAATTGAAAATAATTTATTTCTCAAAATACAGGAGTAAAAGAATTAAATTCAGACACAGCATAGTGAATGAATTCCTATTTCCTGAAAGTCCTTTCAATTCCAATAGTTGCAAGAAATCCTAATACGTTCCAACGAAAAATGCCCCTTCTGTGTTTAAGTTTCAAATGTACAGAAAGATTTCCAAAGAATTCAAATAGTCGCTGAATTAATTTATTTAATACCGTACAGTTATTCTAGCGTGTCATGCAAAAAATAAATCTTTTCACAAACCAAGCTGGGAGATTGAATCGAAAATACGCAGATGGGGACCTACCATCGGGAATTTTTTTTGCGGCATATTTAAGCATCATCTTCACTAAATATTAACTGATATTTCGGGTCCAATATACGTGAAATTCTCAATGGACATGCCGTTTCTCCCTGTGGAGTGCGTTATTCACACCCCACCCCCACACGTGCCCCACTTGATAGTCTGGTCAGCTGTGCCGAAACTGCACAATAAATGAAGGTTAGACTCAAGTCTCTTTGACATACTTCAAAGAAACTGCCTGTTCTACAGGTGAGTAAAAACACTAGCAATCGATTGACAAATAAACAATGCCCATTTTTGTTATAACTAGCAATGCCTAAAAATGGGTGTGAATTTATGTTAACAGTTCAAATGTGGTCTCAAGCTATCATACATGTGATAACAATTTCCCACATTTTATATCCCACATTATTTCCTTATTGTTAACTCATATATGCATACAACACTGCTTACTAAACAACATATTTATTACGAATTAGTTTTTTGGGGGCACATATGCTCCGTAATATGTTTCTTCATTTCTTCTTTTAATTTCATGATGGTAATTAATGCTTATATATACGGTTACATTAATGCCAGGTCACTGGTGGGAATGGAGAACCTAGTTTGCTTATCGAGAAAAAATCTCTACAGCATTCAGTGATCGCTCTTGGGATTTAGGAAGCAATTCACTAAAAGCAAAGCATGTAAAGCACGGCAAAAATAAATTTCTGAACTCCTGGTTGACGGAGATGTACTTTGTGAAGCTAGCCATTAAAAGGGGGGGGGGCATTTAATTCCTAAATGCATGAAATCGAAAGGTCGCATTATACGTCACTTATCTTACACTGCAAAGTACGATCATAGGGTTTTAGTAATAAAATGTCGTTAGCTAAAGTTTCTTACAAAACTATTATTTGGAAAATAATATACATAATATAGATTTGCTTTAATACCTGATGTTTCTATCAAAAAATGTGAGAGATAGAGAGAAGAGAGAGATCGAGAGAGATCAGGAAAGTAGATATTTTACATTTGATAATGCATTTATTTCAGGTGACAACAGTCATACTTATGCACTAACGGTGAAACGGGATGCAAAGACCATGGAAGTAGTGCAAAACAGTCATGTAATGATTTATTTTGTAATATTATGGCTGTATTGCTTGCTTTCAAAAAAGTAATAACTATCCAATTTTTTTTCAATTTTCTTTGCCTATTACATTAACAGACTTGGAAAAATATTCACTACCTGTTCTGGCGACATTTTTTTGAAAATTGGCGACAAAATATTGAGGTTGGCGATTTTTTTGGCGACAACTTTTTGAAAGCCAGGACCATCCCTGCATCAATGTGTGCTGAATGATCTGAATCACTTTCAGATTTTTGAAAGCTGCATTTCCACTGGCTAATTCAAAGGTTACCAGAACATGACCCCTAAGTGGTTGCCATCAGATCTTCACCTAGTACAGTGAAGATCTGATTTTAATCAGATTATATTAAATCAATATAAACCACATTAATAATTTAAGCTTTTCATATTTCATGCACATTTATAATTATGGTATTTGACCTCTGAGAAAAACACTCATTTAAATTTAATTATATCCTTAAATGTAAAATATAGAAAATTACTGGTGCAACATTTTTTATATTTTTGTTATTCCACTATTTTCAGATGAAAATAAATATCTTGACTTTTGTACAAGTGATAATACAAGATTTCCTATCATGCCATGCAGCACTTGATAGTGTGTGCCTACATAAGTTATACTTGATGCAAGAAAAACAAGTATTTTGTGAGCTACAGCAATAAACAGAAACTGCATTACCTTTCTGGCATGAAAATTACATTTTGCCAAACATCTTGGACTCACCATCATTGCTTCCTTACAGAGTTATGTCCCTTTAACAACCATTGCAACAATTTGTAATACAATCTGGTGTGCTGCATTGCTCAGTTGAAATTGCAGCTGTGGTCAGATTATGTAAAATAGTTTACAAAATTTCAAACATTTCATTTATTGCAGCATAATAGGTTCTCACAAACCTATAATGCTCTCAAATCGCTGATCAGCTACAAAAGCAAGTCTGGCATAGATACCTGATATATTTCTTCTATCCAGTAATAATAGTGGAAAAGAAAATACCCTCTAAATTACTGAAAGCACCTTAACTAGTCTTGGTCACCAAGTTGTCTGATGAATTCACAAAGGAATGATTAACATCTTGATGATTAAGACTCAGACTGGTATCATAAGTATGTATTGCTGGGTTCACAAGATACACTGTTGACTTTCAAAAAGATTTTTAGATCTAAACTTGGGAGTAACCCAATGTATCACATTCTTATCTAGAGCTCTGTACTCTCATCTCTAATCTTCTCACACCCTGGACCACCCAGCCTACTTTGGCTTTCATCAACACATGATGAAGACCAAACACAGGTCTAGGGAAGAAAGAAAGTGAAATGAAAATGAGGCATCACAAATTTTGGGGTGCTAGACAGTGATGCAAGCATTAACAAAGGTAAATTAAATTCACAGTGAAAAAAGCATGCAGATACAGTATATTTGGCAGAGGAAGAATCCAGGTAGACCCCAGGATGAACCATCAACTAATGGAAACTACTGACAAGCTTTCTCACATACCCATGGTGGTCAAGCCGAGACTTGAACCAACTTGGACAGTGGTGAGTTCTAGGTCATTTGTATAGGCAAATGCATTAGACCACTCTACAATCCAGGGCGCCACATGCCAATACACCTTTAAAGTCAACAAACGTAACAGTTATATCAGTTAGAAAAAAATGCTGTAAGATCAATTTAGTATATATTTGCCTAACACCATTTTTGACCCCAAGCACATTAAAACATCACAATCTTAATGATGCCAACATATACTCAAGGGAGGCACACAATCCACAACAGGTGTGCACAGTTCCCCATACTAATATCTGCAAATTCTCAATGCAAATAAGTCTGGCCAGGCAATGACTAATCCATTCATTGACCTTATAAAATGAAATATGTTTTATGAAACATCACTATTTAAAGGGACCATTTATTAAAATTTCATTTTCATATTTAACCCTAAAAATGGAACATATATCCTCAAAGGAAACAACTGCATGATCTATTAGGTGTTATTTACTTGGGTTTGCTGCATGTTATAGCAGATTACGAATAATGCAATATCTGTTTATAAAGAACTCAAGAGACCACACAAGCATGTCTCTTCTGGACAGGTGTATTTTATATTGATATGTACAGTTATGTAGGTTTCACTGTACAAGAATTACCTGTTTCTCTCCTGAAGGAGGACAAGATACTCCTCATATCCTGGCAGAACTTCTTCTTTGGCTGCCTGAACCTGAAAATGCACATGAAGCATTTGCTTCAAATAAATTTCCATACATATATTTCAGACTTATGTATATGAACATAAATAGAAATTCAATAATGCATGCGGAAAAAAGACAGCTTTGTATACAAAAACTTAAGTAAAATGACACATTTTGTCCTGACTCATCAGTCAAATATGGATTTTGTAACACTAACTGTTGATCAGCACTTAAATAGGATTTTGAAAAATGAAGTCAGCAAATAAATTTCGCAAGAGCTGTCGGTTAGTCTATCTATACAAAAATGAAGGCTAAATCTTGAAAACTGAGTCCAGGACCAGAAACTGAAGCAAAGACTTACTACAGTGAGCGTCAATCATTGTTATAAAGATGACCTGTCACTTTAAAAATAATATGTAATCTTTCCCGTCATTTCCATTGACAAACTTTTAAACAGGGCTTTTCGATGAAGCTAAATTCTGGGATTTACCATTTGCCCTTTTCTAAAGTCAAATTTATGATTTTTTAATATTTAATTTATACATATCCATGAAGCCTCTGTTGCAAAGTACCTTCTAAGCATTTAAGCTTTTATACTAATGTCATACATGAGAAAGAAATGTTGACCCTTTTGCTGACATGTAGTTCCAATACTGACTAAAGATAGTGGACACTGAATGGTTTCCTCTACATTTAGACAGAAAATGTAATCTCAAAACAATTAAAAAATGTTGCTTACCAATGGGTTTATTTCATTTCTACTAGATTTATGTCTTGATTGATCTGAAAAAGAGCATAAACATAACAACTGTAAAGTATCTTTCAGTGAAGTTTGAGACAAACATTGGTCACAGTGCGAGCATTGTTAGCAAAAGCCAGCTGTGCGAATAGTCTTTGTACAATTTTGTACATTGTCATCATACAAAAAAAAAAGACCACAGAACTATTTCTTTTTTATGGTGTCCTATATGTCAGCCTCCAAAGCATTAACAGTACTGATGGAAATATGATCTGCTGAATTTATATCATTCCGAATACTTTGGACTCTTCCTTATTGCACAGACCAGTAGCCATGAGAATAGTCTTTCCAATTGTTCGCACACGGTAGACATGTGAATAGTCTTTCCAAAAGGTGCTGCACAGCTGCCATGCAAACAGACACTTCCAAATTGTCTTTTGCTAAGAACGTCTACTGACTTGTCAGGTCAAACGAATTATTTTCATGTTTAATTATTAATTTTGAGTAATTTGAACCTTTTGACCTTACTGGTTTATATTATCTTTTATTCGCTTTTATATTAGGCAGGTTGATACGACATCAAATTTGTGCATATAAACTGTCCCTTGCATCCTAAGCTTGGTCTAAATCAGTCTGCAGCTAAATTACCCCCACCCCTACTCTCCAAAAATGCAAGAGATTAACAGACAGCTGCAAGAAAGGCATTATGTTATGCTTAAACTTACGATCCATTATTTTGTTCTTCAGATTAACACGTTATCAACGCAAATAAATTATTTCCATTGAAATTTACGGCCATAACTGAAATGGTAATTCCGTTGTTGACCAGATAGTTTACATGGCTCCGGGAGAATTTTGCGCATGCGGATCCCGAGACGGTGATTAAGCGCAAAATTTCACTCTCAACACAAGTTTAATTAATAAAAGGCAGGAAACAATTAATGACCTCGAAACGTTTGCCTCTAAGACTATTTTACTTCATATTATAAGATTTACATTATTTTAATTTAATTTAATAGAGTATGGGATATTTTAAGTCGTTGAGAGAAAGTAACTATGTGCCGGTTCTACTAAACACCGCAAGGACGCGCAAAGACAGGCAATGACGTGCAAAGACAAGGCAGAGAAGGCACATAGACATCTTAACCGGACAATAGTAGAAAATACTGAATGATAATTCCAATTTTGTAAAATAGGAATGTTTCTATTGTCCATAAAATGCTATATTTTTTCAATGTCAATTTGCAGTCAGGGTTGTAATGAATTATTTTAAGTATTGCAAATATCTTTTCTCAGCAAAAATGAATCTTCGTATTATTATTTGTAATATATTTTACTTTATTTAATAATAATAATGCAGTAATTTCCGTGGGGAGGGGGGTATGTATTTTTAGTATATATGTGGTAAATATTGGGAAAGAAGAAGCTCACAAAAACGTTTCAAAACTGTAAGTAACTGAAAGTTGATAGTTGCAATTTTTTGAGTATATCGGAAAGACGTGCAACGACAGGACAAAGATGGGGAAAGACATGCAAAGAGAGTTTAAAAACAGTCTTGGATAGTAGTTTACATGGCTATTTTATCTGGTAAATGTATTAAGCATTTACTACACATTTGTCTGTATAGAACAGCATAGACGTATACATGGAACATAGAAGGTGGACCCTGCTTTTTAAGTTCCATAATTTTGAATTTTATGTGTGCTAATTGCACACTTGTGAATTTATTAAGCCCAAATTGTTCAAAATATAAGTATTTAAATTATTGTTTTGTTTGAATTCAAATGGTAACATCTCAAATGTACTGATTCTAAGTTTATCAAATATAGTTTAAAATGTGTATTGTTTTTATTAGTATTGAAAATTATGTTTTTGATTTCCCAAACATGTTATGTAAATATTAACAAAAGAATCCACAATTTAAGATGTAATGGATGATACACCGATAAATTTATGCAATAAATCACTTCTAAATATAAACATTTTTCTAACCTTTTCGATTTTGATATGAGCAATTATGCTATGAATGAGCCATATTAATAATGTATAATTATCACAAATGTACATATAAAATATATACTCATGAAGAACTTTCTGCAGCTGTTTAAAATGACATAAAATATATTACAATAAAGATAAGAAGATTCCTTTGTTCTGACAAAAAAGATTATTAAATATCTAGCATAATTCATTACAATGTTGAGTGCAAATTGATATTTAAAGAAAAGAACTATCAACATACAGACCAGCGGTCTCAAACTCAAACCAACTTGTGGGCCGCATGAAGGCATTTTCTATGGCCCAAAGACCGCACCACCTTAGTTTTCTCTCATGACACCTTGTGATGCCAATCATTTTGCGGGCCACAGGATACGGCTTGGCGGGCTGCGTGTTTGAGGCCTCTGATATAGACAAAGCAAAAATTTCTACTTCTTATATATTTATTTTATAAATTATGTATCAACGGTAAATGTTTAAGTATTTTCCACTGCTGTTAGTTTAAAATAACCATGTGATCGCCTTTGCCATGTTTTTGCGTGTCTTGTCCGTCTTTGTGTGTTTTTGCCGGTCTGTGCGCGTCTTTGCGGTCTTTAGTAGGACCGGTTTCAAATATGTCTGCGCCCATGATGGATGATTATGAATCGGTTTTGATAGGAAAACGGTAGCAAACCACGTGCTCAAGAAACGATATAGTATCATGCACACATCTTTGAGGTTTGATATGAACTGACAAATATATGGTTTTCGCAATTTATCGATGACTTTTAGGAAATTAGTTACTGTAAACTTTGTTGAGGTTGCTCCCTTCCTTTTCATGAAGTCATCATCTACTGCATCTGTTTCACTATTTACATTGATTTGTCAGCTTGTCATTTCTCAGTGAAATTGATATGGTATGTCCAAGAATAATAACACAAAATAATCAGGAAAAGCATAAACAGTTGTTTACGGACTAAGGAGTGTCACGTTTCGCCCATAAAAGCGACGAAGTCAAGAAAAAATAAATTTCAGTATCTTTACAATAAATACACGCAAGGAGGGCATTACGTCTTGCTGTTTGATTGTCGTTTTTCACCTTTTCCTTCCCCAGAATTACATGATTAAAAAAAAAAACATACAAGAACATACTTGCACATAACTCTAGGGACGACCATTAATAAACTGAATCTAATCCAGCAAATTAACTCTTTTCAGCATTACCCATTCTAAAAATCTTTTTACATGATTCTTTCATGTGAAAGTAGCCAGTTATGCATCAGGCTGTATAAACCCTTGAAAGGAATAACATGAAATAAAATACTTTTTGTGTTCTTTATTTCAGAATTTATCATGTAACAGTTACATACAATTTCCAGATGAACGTTTCTTTAAAATTCAGACGGTAGAAAATTCAGTGGATGACATTATCAAACATTAAACATTAATTCCAAAATAGATACAGGACCATGTGGCTATCAAATTTATTGCAGACATCTACTGGGTACCTGTTGATCCTAAGAGACCAAAGTGTTTCTGGTTGGCAAACCAATCCCGTTTTTCGTTGCAAAATCTAGCACATTTTCCCCTTTTCCCCCCAGGGTTAAAAAAAAATCCAAAATTGATTTGTGCATCTAATTCAACCAGTTTGGCCCAGCACTTGAAGCACTTAGCACATTATATATGTTAATTTATATATATATATATACATATATATATATATATATATATATATATATATATATATATATATATACAGTCCTACCCACTTATATTGACATCACTTATGTTGACAAGCCTCCTATTTCGACAAAAAAGCAAAGTCACGGTCCCTTGGTCTACTATTACTACCAAAATTGTCATGCTTATGTCGACATTGGGATAAAAAATAAACGTACATGTCGACAGAAGCCCTTGGTCCCAGCTTGAACAGATCCTTTGTTTTCTAATCATTTATGTCGACAAGCTGCCAGTTCCGACCGATACTTTGTTCAACAATTAGTTGATCTTGCCGCCAGGCTTTAATTTTCCCGCCTGATCATTTATGTCGACCAGCTGCCAGTTCCGACCCATACTTTGATCAACAGTTAGTTGATCTTGCCACCAGGCTTTAATTTTCCTGCCTAATCATTTATGTTGGCAAGCAGCCAGTTCCAACCTGTACTTTATTAAACAATTAGTTGATCTTGCCGCCAGGCTTTAATGTCACAGTCGGATAAAAAAAAAAGGCTTTTGTTTGGTCCTATAAAGTTGGCCTCTTGCGGCGACTTAAATAAAAGCAACGAAATCTGATTGATTCTTGCATTTTCCAAAGTGATCAGTGATTAAAACAAGTTTATTGTGCTGTGAAAGTTTCCTTTTTAACTTTATTTATATTTACGATGGCTACCAACGGCAGTGTAAAACGCAGACATGTACTGTTTAAACCAACTTGTTGATAGGTTTTCATTTCCCTGTGAATAGCCCATCCCCTTGGTAGCCTCAATAAGATGGGAACAGACTGACCAAAATCTAGGCCAATTTAAATACATGTACTTGAAGCGTGTAAATAACAACTATGCAACCATGTGTTAATGCCAACATTGAATATTGTAGTGAATGTTTTTCATATCAGGATGTGACCGATGCAATATTTTATTGTGGATTTTATTACACAAAGGTAACCAAAATGTAATTTGTAATATACAAGTGTATTTCACACTGGTTTTGTCTTCATGTACTTAAAATTTCCATTGTTTGTTTTCTCAAAGTGTAAATGCTACTCACTGATGACAGGTCACCCCTTACTGACGAATTTAACTTGTATCTTTT
The DNA here is from genome assembly GCA_016617855.1 of Megalonaias nervosa. NCBI lineage: Eukaryota > Metazoa > Mollusca > Bivalvia > Unionida > Unionidae > Megalonaias > Megalonaias nervosa. Next base: position 20,489 of record JAECUM010009245.1, read on the forward strand.
TTTCTGACCCCCCCCAATACTTATCTCGACATGCGCCTATGTCAACAATATTTCCTCGGGCCCGAGGATGTTGACATAAATGGGTAGGACTGTATATATATATATATATATAGATATATGCATATGTATAAAATGGGGTTTTCATTTTTTTAAAAAATACCTACCCCTACCTAACTACCTACCCTAATTTTAAAACCAGTGCAATAGGAAACACGTTTTCTTTTTGCCTGATCAGTTACATGGGTACCCCATCAAGGGGAAATAGTTTTAAATGTGTACAAACCTGAACTGCTTTGTTGTAGGTTGATGATGGCAATAACAGCATGCAAAAGATTTGTCAGACAGTACTTGTGTTACCATCTTTAGCAGACAATGTTATTTCATGTGTTAAGAGTCTATCCTCTTAAAATAAGTACAGGAAAAGAGTGAACAGCAACAAGTTTTGTAAATTCAACAAATAATTTATTTCACTAGGAAAAGTGAAAGTGTAAAAAAAGAGAATGATTGGTATTGTGAATTAAATCCCAAATAATCCTAGAATTACAGACATAATACCTAATATTAAAAGTTCTGGTTAAATTTCAATGGAAATCCAAATTAAATTCAATGCTGAAAGTGTTGATGTGTTTGTGGTGGCCCATATCTTGGTGTTGTACCGACAGTCTTTTGTTGAATCACACTAATATAATTCCAGGCTTGAATTCACTATAAATGCCAGGGGATGTCTCTGTCCAAGAATCATATTTTTTATGAGCACTCTCTATTTCCAGAGAAAAATCACTTGAATTGAATAATTTGAAGAAATAAATTCCAGCCCAAATGAACTACTGGACACAACAATAATACAATTGATTCTGCTAGATTTTAAAGCACGAATGACTAATTTTCAGATAAACAAGATTTATATGTTAAACTGAGATGTAAAAAGAGACATTGGATAAAGGTCAAAAGTACATTGTTCTAGAAAGATCTTAATTAGTTAAAATTAGAAAGTCCCTCACCAAAATTACAATAATACATGTGACAATCATCACATAGTATAGACTCAGCTTAAGATAATGATTCTCACACTGAGAAAAAAAGAGTTGTTTACCAAAACTGTCACTGATTTCGGACAAGGTCAGCCACTAGATACAATGTTCCATTACCCACAGCATATAATAAAAAAAAACAAAATCAAACTAACAAACAGTGTAAATTAAATATACATAACACATGCTTAATGTTTTATCCACTTTTAGTTTTAAAAATTAATTAATTTTAAATTGCTGCACTATCCTCTCTAGCCCCACTTATCAAGCTGAGCAAAAAAACTTCTTGGCAGGTCATTGTTGTGTTGTGTACACATGCTGTAGCCAGTAGTCACATGACAAGAGCCTTGAACTTTACACATGATTTTGTGTGTCACTCGCTTCTGTTGTCAACAGAGATAATCGTCGATTGGAAATTGGAAACGTTTTTTGTACATGAACTAAACAGGAACCCAATGGCTCATTTTATTACTCAGGTTATTATTCATGGGCAGGTACCCATTGACAGGCATGCTGGGCCAGACAGAATACAAGAATGTACTGAATACCTGTTATTTAATTTTTCATATACTGTTAGTAAAAAAAATCAATTGGTTTCACATGATTCAGTTTCAGAGTATTACAAAAAAAAAACCATTAGCATGGAATCAGCACTGTGTTCAGAACGAGCATCAGGGCCCAGTGCTTGATTCACCTTAGGGTAGATTGAGAAAAAGACAGATGACAGTCAAAATTGTGTGGAGTGATGAAGTCTCACTTGCACTCCTTGTATATACTTATAGTATAGATACTAGTACTTCTTTTTTTGTAACTTTTCTTCATTTTTAGGGACAAAATTTTAAACAAAACTGTGTGTACAGGCTGACACATTGTGTCTACTGACTAGGCTTTTATACATGTATTTTGGTGTTTAAGAATTTCTACTTATCATCTGTTCCAGTTTTCTGAGAATGAACTATCGTAACCGGGATGGTAGTTTTTAAATTACATTTAGCAAGTTGAATAGGTAAAGAAATATATATTTTAATAACCAGTTTGTCTTTTTTGGAGCCAGTTAATAAGTTAATCTTACCTGTCATGTGTCTGTTGTCCGAGATAAATGCCAGTGTTTAGGAGATGTATCTGAAGGTAAGTATAGTGAAGCTTCATTAATCCCTTTATCTGACAAAACAACAATTTATACCTACCAGATGAGCATGATCTTTTTCTTTTCTAACATACATCATAATAATTGTTCATATCAAGCCAAACAAGATTCAGAAAGATCTGTTACCTTTTAGATTTATTATCACTTAAGACTGCCATGACAACTCATTTCCCAATAGCAGCCGAAGTGTTTTTATTCATTGTGGCCTCTCGGAATATTTCAGTTTAGCTTGTACTTTAAAACTTGTAAGTACAATGTCACAAATAACTCGATTAGAGATTTTTTTAAAAAGGTCATTTTCATATGATCTAACTTTATTGTGCATTGGATGAATTACAGTGTGGTTCATGTTTAAACAGAAAGTGTGCCAGTTACAATTAGAATTTGAAGGAAACTATTGCTTGAAAACTTTCAAGATCGGTTTCAGCAGTCAAAGGAATGATGTTTAATTGATTTGCATGAATTTTCGGTGTGGCTAAATCAGGTCCTGGTCACTCAACATATCAGATTTAACTTTTCTACATCTTTCTTATATTGCTTCCTTTGGAACTATGAAATGTTTGTCACTGAACTGACATCAAGAATTAAAATACATAATTTCCCGCATCTCTTGAAAATATTTTTGTCAGAGGAAATATTGACAATTTCTTCAAATTCAAATTTCAAGAATTTTTCAACTTGTATTTAAAGAATTAAAAGACTGCCAGGTTAATATTTAAAAATTAAAGAGTTATTTTTCCTCCCTTGTGTTATATCACACAAAACCTTAATATTGTTTCACACAGATCCCATTATTACAGAAATATCATAAGCAACACAAAAATCCCAATAGTTCTACTACCATAGATTTCCTGGTAAGTGCATTCCTGAACAGTCTTTGGAGAAATCCAGAATAGTTGTATCAGTCTGTAGGCCATTGTCTAGCCACAAAGCAAGTTCATAACTCAAGATGAATGACCCGAGTCTTGAAACTCCCCACTCTGAAGACATGTTGACAATCAGTCAGGATGTGGTGGTCATCCAAGCACTTTGCAGTGTCGCTGGCAATTATGTGTTCCAACATTTCACTGCATAAGCATGTTAAGGATATAGGGTGATAGTTGCTGGCATCATGCCATAAAAAATAAAAGAAAAATATGTAGGTGAGTTGATTTTTTCAGTATAATACAAATTGTTGCAATTCATTTTTCTGCAGCAGAAGGCCCACATGACTGATTTATGGCAGGTTGTAAATAATTAAACATTTCCAAAGCTGTTGTATAGTTTTCTTGGCTTTGTAATTTTCCTTTCTCAGAGCCATTATTGCAGTTATTAAATTGTATAAGCTGTTACTTTTACATTATTTAATAAGAGACAGAAGTCACAACATCATTGTATGTCGTGCCTCTATTAGAGCACTATATCCAGTGCTCAAAGAAATTTTTTTTTGCCACAGTCCCAGGGCTAGTGACTTTAAAAAAATCACAAGCCCTGACTGAAATTCCACAAGCCCAGACTCCAATTTCCAGATGCCCAAACTTTCCCCTTTTTCTGATATTATTTGCTACAATTCAAATATAAATTCAGTAGGGTTCAGTAGGGGGTTTGAAGGTAATGCAAGCCTCATTAGCGTTGATCACTCACTAGAGACTGGATGGTCATGGTGTTCAAACTTCTCTGCTGGATTCTGAGCGAATCCTGGTCAGACCTGAGTTGATGTATGTCAATATGTTGTTTGCAGTGGGTGCAAATAATTAATTCCCACCCTCCCTTATTTTTTTGCTGGCTTGCTTCACAAAGTAAATCTCCATCAACCAAAAGTTGTGAAATTTATTTTTGTTGGGCTTCGCTGATAGTTAATTAATTCCTAAATCATCTTCAAAAATGAATCACATGTGGACACTATTCTGACAAATGATCATGCTTTGCACCTTTTATATATGCAGTAAAAATCCTACTTCAAAGAAACTTTGCTGCTGTTCATAGACTTGTGAAAAATCTATAATACATAGGGCTTAAGCATTCTTATTCAAGGCGATGATATGTAATAACTTTTCTTCTCCTACATGCACCTAGAACAACAAATAGATTGCCTCTCTTTTTTTTAACATTACTTGCAGCATTACCAGTAATGTCAGAAAAAAAGGTGGAGATCTGCTTAATGGTCTAACACACATCTAGCATCTCTGATTTATCTATATTGGGTTGTTACACTTCCTGATCTTACCTATGCAAATTAACACAATGGGCTCACCCACTGCACTCATCAAACACATCTCATTAGCTATTGTAAGCCAGTTAAGTAATATGCGAACTGGTGGTTTATACCTGACCTCTTTGCCTTTTAATTGCTGCTGTTTAAACAGCTCAAAGGATAGTTTTACATTAGCTCCAGTCATGACTGTTTACCATTTATACAGACCGGTCCAGTGGCCTAGTGGTTAGAGTGTTCACCTCGGATGTGGGAGGTCAAGGGTTCTAACCCCGGCTGAGTCATACCAAAGACTTTTTAAAATGGTGCTTGCAGCTGCCTCGCTAGGTGTTCAGCATGAAGTAGTTAGTGTTAGGACTGGTCAGCCTGGTGTCAGGATAATGTGAATGGGTGGGATATCATGCTGCATGTCTGAAGCATGATGCCCAAGTGCTAGACATCACTATAAACTGCAGACATTGTAGCGATATGAATGAAAATTGTTAAAGCTACGTTAAAAATCCAAATCACAAACACACACCATTTATACATGTTGCATGTAATGGGCACATTCTGAAAGTGGATTTTCTTTTATTTTTTTATTTTCAAAGATTACTGAAAATTGTGTTTTCTCAAAACATGACCGTATCAGTGGGATTGGGTGTATAAAATCATGTTTATAGCATGACACACTGTGTTACAATTTGATTAATATCAGATCTCCACTTAATGTAGGACAGTGGCAATCTGATTTTAATCTAATTGCACCATTATTATGGCAGGTATGTCGACATCTTGAAAAATACATTTCCACATTTCATCAGCACAAACCAAGTTTTCTCAGGCAAATTAAAAGATTTTTCAACAAGCCCAATGGGCACCTCACTTAGAATATAGGACAGGCCTGATCTGAAATTAGTGTGGCCCCAGGTGTCTGATTATTGTTTTTTTTTACCCCTGACATGAATAACAAGTGACATTGTATCCATAATGTCATAATGTAATGATAATGTAATGAGCTGCACAGTTAATGTTGCTTTTATGAGAACAGACTACCTTAAACACGATGGTGTTTTTGATGCTTATATTAACTGTCATCATCATCATTATGGTTCTTGATTTCCAGGTACTCTGAACATTGCATTGTATGAATTTCTAATTTCACACACAGAAACTCTATACTGCATAATTCAAGCATGAAAATTTAGAATGACACTGAATTTAATGTAAAATTGACAATTGCTGTTATTTAAATTTGAAGGTAAGGCTGGGCAAATCCACTTGCTGATAGCCTGGGGCAAGTTCAAATTCAGTTTGGGCAAGCACAAGTTTGCAGGGAGTTATGGGCAAATTAAGAAAACTGAGAAAGAGATGGAGGGGTCATCTTCAGTTCGTAATACATCATCAGAACCATTTTTCTGCATTTGTATGTGTCATGTGCTTTTGTTCTGTAAATGTTGCTGTTCTTCTTGTGGGCTTAATGCCATTTCTTCGGACATGATAGGCTATACATGGTGGCCAGCATAACTGGTGGAAGAATAACCCAGGAAAACCCTGGAAAGAACCACTGATCTATGAGATGCTACTGGCAAGCTTTCTCACATACCCACATTGAACACATGTTGACAGAGGTGAGATGGTCGTGATTGGTAAAGGTGAGCGCTTCAGACCACTTGTCCATTTGAGGTCCTCATTCTTCTATGAATCCTTTATACATTACCAGCGTCTATCACTACCATCTTGTAGCTGATGTCAAGGTCAGTCTCAGATTCTTGAGCAGACATGATAATATATTTTAACTGTGGGTCAGTTATATGGTACATTGAAATGAAATGAGCTTGCCAAGTCTCAAAAGTCTGCTTCCCAAACTTTTCTGATTCATTTCACCAATGTCTAGATGACAAGGGAATTGTTGTTAATAGCAACTTACAAGATTTCTGTTACATGTATATGTGGAAATAAACAGCACTCATCTCTAATGATTAACCATGTGGGTTTCTCCAACAGAATGATTAGTTTACCAAAACACCACCAATGAGTCATGTCTGTCATCAGTTATTTATGTAGTAATTAGACCCTGACAATACCATGAAACCCTGAAAACTGAACCCTCAGTATACCCAAATCTCAAGATCAAAATTTTATTGGGGTTCAGAATTTTTCCCAAACTCTCCCACTCTAAAAACTGATACTAATGTTGATTCCCAAATTTCAGATTTTATACTACCCCTCCCCCCAACAACACATAAAAACCGAAATTCACTTAATACTTGGAAATGTATTTTTGCTGATAAATTCCTGACATGCTGGGCCGGATTATTTTATGCATGGCAATTATTTACAGTAGGTTTCTTGTTGAGAAAAGTAGTGTCTGGAAAGTCAGATACACTCAATTGATTTTCAAAGGAGAAAATCATTAAATACATGTATTAAAGTAGCCTTGACTGTCATTTGTCTTCACTCGCATGTCAAAATGCCAGAATGACCAGCTAAGCATCATAGGATGGAGCTATCCTTGTATGATAAAATTAGTCTGATCAAAGAGTATGAATCTTTGCAAATGTTTTGCTGACACTGCAGAAAATATCTGTCTGTCAGTCTACCTACCTACCTACCTACCTACCTACCCACCCACCTGTTTGTCTAACTGTCTGACTTTGTTCTTCTAACTACATGTCTCTGTGCCTTGTATTCTCAAACTTTCATCCTTTTTTCTGATCTACATATTTACGTATCTGCCCGTGCTACTTGTGGTAGAGTGAAACCCCATGGTTGGACAGTCAAAACCAAACTTATATACAGGTGGACATTACATTCATTTAGAGTTTTGATTAATATTAAAATGGTCTTATTGGGACCAAAATATGTGGCCAGTCTGTACAGGAAATTGAAGAGGGGCTGGTAATTAGCTGTCCACAATAAGTGACCAAACTTTAGAGGAAATTTGATTACATAAGGGGCAATTATTATAATGGTCATATTGGGGCCAAAAATTTTGGCCAGTCTACAGCGGAATCAGATTACATAGGGAATCATTTTAGGAAAATTTCACTGTAGATGGTATATAGTTTTCCAGCTTGACACAAATCAAGCACATCCCTCAACTCTGAGTTTGTTACACTTCCATCTGTCCATTTCTCAAGATCAGTGGAGTAGTTAATTAAATCTATGGTAATTTTTTTTTCTTTCCTTATTAGTTCTACTAGCCATAGACCAATAGATAAATAAACAAATACATGTACCATTTAATTTTGTTGTACTCTCTCTCTCTCAATAAAATAATTTCTTGCTGGAACTAAGCAGTATATGTGATAATACTAGACAGTTTGAAATAATTTCTTTTCCACAGTGGGGAAGAGCTTTTCAGATTTAGGACTCCACTTGACAAATCTCTGCCTCAAAAAGGAGGAATAAAGGACTTTGCCCCAGATGGCTCCTGGTTGCAGGCCAAGAAACTGGAGAAATTCTATGAAGAGAGACTACAAGCATTATCAGAACCAAGGGTGGAAAAATCGTGAGTATTGTGCCTATTTATTTTTATCCGATACTTTTGTTTTTCATTGCACCACGAAAGAGAGATTATAAGATTTCTGCCTATATTTTTATGTGAACTTTGTTTATTTATGTCAAGTCTCACAGTTAACAATGCTCATTGCTTATGCTTTTGGCATGGTGTGGTCTTTTATGGTGTGGAAAACTGAAGAACCTAGAGAAAACCACCTACCTTGGATGAGTGACCACATTTACCCTCACATGTTATGGGGCTTGCAGTTGAACCAGGGACCACAGAGAGGCAAAATGAGTGTGCTACCACTTGACTTTCTGGGCTGAGACCCCATGAATTTTATATTTATTTGACATCTTGTTTTTCCTAAGTACTTGCCCAAAAAGGTGGGCTACCAAACGTTGAATTCAGGTAACTCATTGAGCTACTAAATGATGTAATGACTTGCTCCACAAGTTTACAGAATGTAACTTGTCAAATCTTGGCTACGTAATGCATCATGTGGTTATGTTCCTGCTTACAAGGTCTTGGACTTTTTCAAAGAGTGAGGTTTATGTAGAAAAGTTTGACAGTGTATTTTAAGGATTTTACTCTTTTGCCATTATCTTTGTTTTGTCTGCCCTTGTTAAGAGTTTTATAACATTTTTACTTTTTTACTTTTGTCTGAATGTGCATATTTACTTTTGTTGGGAGGGACTCATCTTTCTGGGGATTTTGGTAAGATTTTTGTTTTTACCATTTTTGCAAGATTCCACCCAGCACAATATAGTCAGAATTGTGCTCAAGTGCTATACATATATCCATATAAAATCTGTACACACACATACACACACACACACACACACACACACACAGTATCCATATGTACATCCATCCTGTTAAACTGTACCCATATACATGTATTCAGACATTCATATTAAATTATATCCATAGTGGTAACCTCTGCCATATCCTCAGTAGTAACCTTTAAATGCCTCAGAATGTAATACAGTACACTTATAATAGACGCCATATAATGGCTGTTACTTCAAGGATGTTTGTTGAATATTATTCCCATCAGGTGAATATTGTTTATAAGAATGGAAGTATATTTTATAATTGATGCGCTGAAAATAGTAGAAAAATACCATCAGGTTCAAAAGTAAAGAAGTTTTGTTTGCAATTTGTTTTTTTATAAAACCTTTTGCATCCTGTTGCTTCTTCTGAACCTATTACTGAGCATTCATTTTTTTTCATGAACAAGTTATCTATCCTGTTGACTTTTATAAAATTACATCAGTTTACAAATGAATTTTGCAGGCATATAAGTTCATTTTCATGTTTCTTGTGTGATATGCAGTGACATGGCTTACATACCAACTTTAATATTCACTTGTCCCATGGACAAGTGCCTTCAACAACTACTTTTCCCATGGCAAAACAACTTGCAGTTGTCAATTAAGCAAGCCTAAAAACCAAACACTCAAAGGAAAGCATTGTGGATGAATTATCCTTAACACTGTTGAAAGGATTTCCTGTAGTTTAAATTCATGTTGTCTAAGCTTTGCCAAGGATCTGCCGATTGTCCTTCTTTTTGACTTCGTTGTCAGACATGCTTTTTTTTCTTTTCACAGGTCAGATCTGGTGAAAGGAGAGTGGAATCCAGAAAAATGTTTGGTTGAATTTGAAAAAGAAAAGGTAGTTAAGTTTTCTGTTATATGTATTCTGAATCAGCAGTCAGTAAACTAGTCCATTGGATATTTTTCATTTGAGATTTGAACTTCACATTTTGAGGATACAGGAAGTCATGACACTTAATTAATGATTACACACTATGTGAATGACTTGCAGAGTGAAGGCTGTTCATGCATTATGTGTAAATTGATTTGAAACATTACAGCTTACTGAATCTGGTAATTTATGCAATTCAGTTCTTATAATTACAGATACAGTCAAACCTATCAATAGCAGCCACCCAACAGAAATGGCTACACTGGTCTTTGTACACAGGTAACCTCTGTAAGCAAATTCACCTTTCAAATTGGTTTTGGGTTTTTGAACAGATAGCATGCACCAAAAACAATTATCTTTATAATTGGCAGTAGTAATAATAATAATAATAATTAGAATATTATTATTATTATTATTATTATTATTATTATTATTATTATTATTATTATTTTATCAACATATTTAGTTTAGCAAAATCATAAAATACAAGTATATATTGTTCTCTCCCAAACTTTGTTCCACACAAGATTACGGTATCGTACTCGCTTTAATCTATCCTATAAATTAAATCATCACTGACTCTTTAAAAAAAAATCACTGATCTGAGTTTGTTTTGTGCACCATGACAAAACACTAATGTAACTTGTATTAATTTACAGCTTATGCATGGCTGTGAAATGAAGAAAGAACTCTTTGTTCAGCCAGCTTGTATTATTGGACTCAGAAACAACTGTGCACACATACAAAAATATCTGGATTAACAAGTTACTCAACTTGTGGAGGTCAAAAGACAGTCAGTGTGTGCGATAGTCTTGTAATGAAAAATAGGAAATGAAAACAAGCTGTATGTAGCTATTATTAGTATCACATGCATTGAAACTTTTCTTGGCATTTATATACAGACAAGTTTCAGAAATATTGAAAGACCTCTAACCCTAATGAAAAGAGATGTAACTCATATCTCTCCTCAGAGCTTCACTTTTAGGATCAGAGATAGTTTTAGTTCAGGCAAGCAATTGGAGATATTGAATTATACATGTCACATGACTCCTTTCCCACAATCCAGCAAACAAATTGCTTAGACCCTCTCCCCAATTGATAAAAACCATCTCAGTGTTCTGATTTGACATATTTGATGCATTTGAGTTACACTGACAGCATGACTGGAGTATGGTGAGTGCAAGTGAAATAAATGTTTATGCATCGATTCATGTGATATGCCTTAAGACAAAAGTTTGATTTGTATACACTGAGCAGTAGCTGTCATTATGCTTCAGAGAAAAACCATTATTTGGTAAAGAAACACCTGACTACTGACCACAGAAAGCAAGTGACATTACATACATGACTTTTATCTAGGGAATTTGATGGGGGAAATTAGAATGGCCATTGAGAACATATGGTCACTATATAAAATCAACTGTTGTGATAGGTTTGACTAGTTCTAACAATATCTAGGAAAGTAAATAAAGATCAGAATTATATCTTAACCATTGCTTGCAACTATTGACAAAATGCACACAAATATATAACTGAAACACGATCAAGAGAATCTAGAAACCATATAGGTTTGCATGTTTACATGCATACACCAAAATATATTATTTTGGAGATTTTCAAACCAACAGTTTATATTAACTCTCAAGCAAATTTGGCTGCATATGATAAGATCATTATCAGCTGGTCTTTATGTGGCTATCTGGCTAAATTTAGAGACCTGGACAGTGTGTACTGAAAGTTGTTCCTTTCTGGTGTTATGAATCAATAATTTCAAACTTTTTGAGTCACATGATATGGTTTTAACCAATCCAAATGTTGGTTACAAAAGCTTATAACTATTTGTAATTATATGGAGGTTATTATACATATTGTAAATCTATATAGTCTATTTGATAATGCCATACAGATGCCATTTAGGTGATCATACTTCTGATTTAGGATCAATTAAAATTACTTGCATTTTATTGTATTTCTATATAACGAGACAGCATGTATTGTTGGTGTACATCTGCATTAGACATTGAATTATTTCATCCATAAGAACTCCTAACTACAAATCAGTTTTGCTTTCAGAGAACTTCCATTTAAGTATCTTTTTACAGGGCAAATTCTGGATCCATATGGGATTTGTAGATGTCAAGAGAAAATGGCTGTATCCAGAGGAAGCTTTGTTTCTCATGGAAACTGTAAGTCATTAAATGTTTAAACAAAGGATAAGAGAAATATTAATAATAGCAATGACAGCAATAAGAATAAATGACTAATTATTCTCTTCATGCTATCCATTACCACGATGATTAGACTCTATGATTCCATGAGAGAATGAAGCCTGGTTGTTACGAACCCAAAAAATTTAATAGTAGTGGTGATGATATACACTGTTAAACATGACTGCCTGTCTGCCCTGTCTGATCATGTCTATTTCAGCAGTGATGAATTTCATTTCCACTTAAAAACGTGTGAAGAACTTACTGTATATATCTGCAAGCCGAGTCAAACTACAAACAACAACAGTCCAATCCATCATAGCATAATGTGCATGTAGATCAGAATCTATGTTGTTTGTTCTATTGATTACTCCTAACAAACAGTACAGACACAGATCTGCTGGTGTATTCTGCAATGGCAGATCTGGACCTGTTAAGTTTGCAGTAGGACTATGCTCTTAAAATATGTAACAGAAAAGAATGAAGACAACAAGCTTTGTAAAATTTAACAAGTAATTTATTTCCCTAGAATACAAAGTGAAAAATGAGAAGAATGAACTTATGGTATTGCGAATCCAAAAATAATCCAAGAATTAAAGTGCAAGTCCTAGTACTAAAAAGTCTTGAATAAAACTCAGTTCAGGTCCCAAAGAGATCCAAAATTGAAGGCGATGACGTGTCTGTTATAGCCTGCGAAGTGCTGATTTATCAACAGTCTCTTGTTGAATCCAGAAATATTATTCCAGGTTTGAATTCAGTATGAATTCCAGTGAATGTCTTTATCCAAGAATTTTATCAGAGCACTTTTGTATTTCCAGAGAAAATAATCACTTGAATTCAGTAATTTGAAGAAAATAAAATTCAGCCCAAACTGGTCACAACATAATACAACTTAAAGTGCTAGATGGTACAGCACAACTGGTAAAATCCTCATAGTCACAAGATAATATTGTTCTCGGCTTGACCTCAGGTCACAGTTATCATTTTCTAAAAACAACCATTACCTAATGGAAAATAACCTTCTAGAATGATCTAATGAGCCTTGTTTATTTACAACACAGTAGCCTAGAAAAGTCACTTAGGAATCTCCAAAACCCTGACCCTGATCAACATATTTACTCCTTCTTTGTTTACTTGAATAATAATCCTGATAATAAGCTCATACACATAGAGAATAATGAAGCTATTATTAGCTGTTTACATAAATGAAATAAATAAAAAAATAAAATAAAAAAAGACAATCAGGGCAAGCAGAAATGAACTCAGTTTTGGACAAGGTCAAGTCCAGCATACAGTGTTCCATTACAATAACATGTAATGGAATAAAACAATTTAATACCAACAAACAAACAATTAAATTAAATATACATAACAGACTCAACTTATAAACAAGTATATATGGAAATGGATGGAAACCAAGTTTGGTATGAGAATTTATAATGAAAATATCCAGGTCATGATCAAATTTGGTATTATGATTTCTTTGAAAAAGATTTAGGTCAGAATTGGTATTGAACATTTTCAGACAAAATTTGAGTTATGCACGGAATGATCCTTTGGTGTAACTTTGGCAAAAATGTTGCTTTTTGAACAAAACTTCACTCTGAGTTACCAGAAAGGTGAAATAGCAGTGTATGTGAAGAGAAAATAGACTCATTCAATTACCACACACATTGTATTAGTAAAAGCTGTGTATGAGAAGAAAAAATTGATTCATTCAATGACCATACACAAATTAATAAGAAAGAGGTGAATTGTGGCAAGAAAACTGCAGCAAAGATCACCCAAATGAAGCTGTGTAACTGCAATGTATCCCAACGTCAAGGCATACTCATTTACATTAATACAACTGAAAGTTGTAAACAAATCTTCTCAGAGGACAGGAACTAAATGTTGAGTAGAACAAATATTTCAAACTCATGAAAATGAAGCGCAGATGTAATATAGAAGAAAAAAATTGCTAATGTTAGAATGTTATGAGAAATCAAAGTTCTACATTTAAGTAAAATTAGTATTTAAGTTAAAATTAGTAACTAGTGAAATTGTTAATGTGATAAAATTTAATTCAAGAATAGACACTAAATTAATTTTCAAAAGAAAACTGAAATAAAAAAATTGAAGTGGACACCCATGTCTTGCTATAAATCTTTCAGATTTGACTGTTGTGCTTCACCAATGCATTTGGGTTTCAGATGTTCTGTAGTCTTGTTGCTTGTGCACCAGCTTGCTGGATTCCGATTTGAACTTTCCAGGGACTTAAATTCCATATTGTTGAAATTTAGCTGGAAAATCATTGAATGCTGGAAGACTGTTGGACAAGTGTTGGATATTGGAGACTTGGAAAACTGTTGGAAAACCCTATCTCATCTTTAGAATAGAAATCTATGTAAAAAGGATAATTATTTACAACTAAACAGGTTTATTTGGTGAAATTAATGTTAGAGAAAAAAATGCATCCAAAATCCGTTGCTGAACTGCAGTTTTGTAACTCATTTTGCCCTCTATACAGGCAGACTATACTGGACCTATCATGTGTGCATGCTCACTGAGCTATAAACAGCAATGGCAATGACCTACGAAAGCCTCACACAGCCATGGATCAAAATGAAGCCTAGTATTTTGTATAAATGGTGACGCCTACTAAATATCATCTTGAGTAATCAAATATTATCATGGCAATCACCATTATTAGTCTTAACTGTAACTTTTTTTTCCTATAGAAAATGAATGTTCTAAAGGAAATCTCATGCTTGGTGTAGTAATTGTGGTTATCTTACACATCATAGATCATAGTGCTTGGTAAACAGTCATCAGTTAGCATAAAGACTAGAAAAATTCCATCTGTTTAAATAATATCCAGTAACAGTTTTTGTTTTTAGTCAATTTTAAATTAATAAAAATGAAATCATTCTCCATCTAATCAAGTAAGCAAACACATAGAAATAGCAGCATCAATTAAAGCAGCAACAACAACTATTACTACTATCATTATTATTATTATTATTATTATTATTATTATTAAAAACCTCAACACATGACTTTGATGCTATTGTCAAATTCATTTTATCTCCACAATGGTCCTTCACTTCTCACAGTTCTGTCTGGAGGAAGATGGTCTCTGGTTATCACAGCTCTTTGACTTGTAATTTTGCCTATGCTTATTGAACAAAATTTTCATTTGCATAATATTGGAGGGGGCATTTCATGTCATTTGTACGGATTTTTTAAATAAAAATTGTTTTCTCCAGAGTGTGCTGGAGGTGTGGTACAGAGGCCTTCCCATCAGTCTCCAGCAGGCCTACACATTCTTCCTGGTTGGGTCTTTGAGTATGGAGCAGTATCAGGTGTATTCACATCTACGTAGGATTGGTTATGTTGTCATCAGGCATCAAGGGAGGTAACAGCACTTAACATTATTATATTTCTGTCTCTCTTTTAATAAATATATGGAGGTAAACACTTACCAATTTAATAACAGATGGTATTATCCCATTTTATTAGAAGTATTAGAGGTAGAAGAGTTTTCAAACATTTCTGAAGTTGGAATCAATGCTATAATCTTGGGTGTAATTTAAAAGTTATTGTTACCTAGTCACAAAGGTATGTATCTACACTTGCAGACCATACTGTTGCCTTTTATCACTTTAGTTGGTCAATGTAAAATGAGGAAGAGCTTTTATTATTCATCCAGAGCTGGTATCACTGTCATTTGCATGTAATGTAATCAGCCTTGCTTAGAGGGAGTGTTGGTTGAGTAGAATGCTAAACAAACTGTTCTCTACTCAGTTTCACCCTCACCATGTCAAGGTCAATAACTTATGTACTACAGGACACTGAATGAAAAATAATTCCAGAATAAGTTGAATATTGTCATTAACAAGGGCTGACTAGGAGGTTATAAAATATTTTCAATATCAAAATAATGTTTTCATTTGAGGCTGAATTAGAGTTTAAAGAATGCCTGTATAATTCTGCGGCATGGTAGTCAGTTTCATGACTATAGAAACAGGCCTGGCCCCAGTATTGTAAAAGCTCTCTGATTGGAAAACCTAAACTCAGACTGAAACCTCCAAAAATATATAGTTAAACTGTTTCAATATCATTGAACTTTAGCATGTTTGTCTTGATACAAACAATCAATTATCATATACAAATGTCACTAGGAATAAAGTTATTAATGATAAAACAAGTTTGAAATATAAGGATCAGGTAAAAAATTTAGCACCTAGTCAGTTTCATGACTGAAGGACCTGGACTTGTTGCATTGGTTTTTTGACATTAAATTCCTCAAGATCACAGATATTTCAGCATGAAAACACTTTCTCTTACTTAATTCTTTTCAGACTGAACTTTACTAGATATGAAAAGCAACTTGGACTGGACAAGTATGCTAAGAAAAAGCAGAGAAAAAGGAAACAAAAAGAAAAGCAAGAGAATCCTTCTGATAAAAAATCAGAGGAACAGACTTCATCAGAGATGTGTATTCCAACTAAGTTAGAGGAAGCTGATACAACAGCTGAGAATTTTGATGTGTCGGCAAGAAAGAAAACCAAAATCTTGACTGATTTGCCATGTGCCAGTGACCAGAGCACAGAGATAAGTTTTACCATGGATTCAAGCATTACTGTGGATACAGATGTTACCATGGAAACAAATGGAAGCAAATACAAATGTTTACAGAATGATAAGGGAATTGATGAATCAGTTGACATCACTTCATGTAATGGCATTGCTAATAAAATGAATGAAAGCAATTCTTATCCAGGTTTAGATGGGGAGTGTCAAGATTCAGTAAATACATCACAAAACAATAATGTGTGTGATGATGTTGGTGCTAATAGACATAAATGCCTTAAGATAGATGAGGAATGTACCAAATCTATTAACATAGCCGTAAGTCTAAGCAAGGATAGAAAGGGTTTAACATCAAGTCTTATTGATCAGAAAGAATCCATTTGTGATACATCAGCTGCAGAGGTAAAATATAAACATCCTGATGAGAGTCCAAAATTACATTCCATGGAGAACTTTCAGAAACATTTAGAAGACTGTTCCTATGGAATCAGTGACTTTTTAGATACTCATAGTGGTAAAGTAGCACCTGTCTGTGGTGTGCGGAATCATCGGGGATGGTATACAGCAGATGATTTGAATGAATGGTACAGTTTAATTTGCCACAATACAACCAGTAACCAGAATCTTCAAATGATAGAACCTGACAATTCACTCCAAGTAGTTTCTGAGTTAGACTTGAATCAAAACCTTCACCACAATGTAATCTTTCCAGATATAGTGGGAAAAGATATGCTTGTTTTGAGAAGGCCAGATGATGGACTTTTACCTGAAAATATAACTCTATCAGATAGCAGTTTAAGTTTCGATGTTCAGAACTATCACAAAACAAAATTAAAGACTAGAGACTCAAGAAAGGAACAAAACATTCCCTATTTATATGAGCTTGACTTTTCCTATGCTGAGTTCATGAGGTCCAAGTTCAGAGGTCAGGTCCAGAGTTGGAAGGAGTACAGGGAGTGTGTTAAGAGAGAGGAGGTTGATTCTTCAGGATCCACTCCAGTACAGTATCTGTGGCAGAAGAGTGAGGAGGTTGTGCCTCTTGTCAGGCCAGAGGAGGCAGTGTCTACTGGTAGGTAATTTGCTCATTGTGAGAAAAATAATCGTATGTATTTGATATGGGATAGACTTTCAGGACAGACTTTATGGACAGAAGCAGGCTGCTCTCCCTTGTTTTGATGCTTCTTGCAAGTGTCAGGCTTTCATGAAATGTCCAAAAATTTCCCATCATGCATGCTACAGAATTTAAATAACAATTCTTCTTCAGATTCATAAATTTAAAACTGTTTGAGAAATTTTTGTAATTCAGGCAAATACAGGTCTAGTATATCTCCAACAAAAAGCAAAAAGGTATGCTAAACTGGTTATATTATAGGTTCATCAGGATTGGATATTCTAAGGTACCAGTAAATATAATATACTTTCCAATTAATTGAAAATAACAATTTACAGCACAATATAATGTCTGAAATATTTACGCCATTTTGATGTAATGGATTTTCCATCAGTGCTGAAAGAAAAATGTTTTAGACACAGGTCCTGGGCTGATGACTTAAATAAACTCACAAGCCCTGACTGAAATTTCATTAGCCTGGACTCCAATTTCCAAATGCCCAAAACTTCCCCTTTTTTGATATCGTCACACAGTGTTGTAATAGATCCAATTCGAATATAAATTCAGTGGGGTTCAAAGGGGCCAAAAGTAATGCAAATGTCATTAGTGTTCATCACTACAGTCATTATGGACCAGATGGTCCTGGTGTTCAAACTTCTTTTCTAGATTTTCGGGGTGAATCCTTGTCAGAACTGAGTTGACTTATATCGATGTGTTGTTTGCAGTATGTGCAAAGAATTAATAGCCCCCACCTCCTTATCTTTTCTTTTTTTCGCTGTTGTGCTTCATAAAGTAAAACTCTCTGTCAACCAAGAATTCTGAAATTTTATTTTAGTTTGGCTTTGCTATCTAATTGCTTCCTAAATCCGCTTAAAATATTAACTACACTTGAACACTATTCCAACAACTGAAATGATCATGCTTTGCATTCTATATATGCAGCAAAATCTGACTTCAAAGAAACTTTGCTACTGTTCACAAACTTGTCAAAATTATAATACATATGGCT
This sequence comes from Megalonaias nervosa, assembly GCA_016617855.1. Lineage (NCBI taxonomy): Eukaryota > Metazoa > Mollusca > Bivalvia > Unionida > Unionidae > Megalonaias > Megalonaias nervosa. The sequence goes on from JAECUM010009245.1 coordinate 38,954, forward strand.
TAAACATTCTCATTCAAGGCAATGATATGTAATAATTTTTGTTATTGTACATGCATCTAGCATCTCTTTGATTAAACTATAATGGGTTGTTCCACTTCCTTATCCTACCTATGCAAATTAGCACAGTGGGCTCACCCACTGCAGCCTTCAAAAACATCTCACTAGCTATTGTTAGCCAGTTAAGTAATATATGAAATGGTGGTTTATACCTGACCTCTTTGCCTTTATTTGCCGCTATTTAAACTGCACAAGGAATAGTTTTACATCAGCTACAGTCAGGACTGTTTAATGTTCATACATGCTAAATGTCACAAGCAAAAGCTGAAAGTGGTGGGGTTGTTTTTATTTTTAATTATTTTGAAGATTACTGAAAATTATGTTTTTTGAAACACAACCATGTCAGCGGGTTTGGGAGTACAAAATTGTACTTTTAGCATGACACAGCATGTTTCAGTTTGATCAGATCAGATCTCAGTTTCACATAGGATGGTAGTTATCTGATTTAGATTGTGCCGTGTTATGGCAGGTATGTCAACATCTTGAAAATACATTTATACATTACATCAGTGTGATCAAAGTTTCCTCTGGCAAATTAAAATTGTTTTTCGACAAGCCCCACAGGCACCTCACTTATAATACAGGATGGGCCCGATCTAAAATTAGAGGGGCACCAGGAATCGGGCTATTGGATTTTATGACCATTGTCCATGCAACAAAGTGCCATGGATAACTATCATATTTACCATATATATTGGGACACGATAAAATAATTAATATTTGTCCCAGAACTTATGGTTAAATTTTGGTGAAATTTTTTTCATCTAGATCATATGTCCCAAGACTTATGAATGATGTGTGATGCATGCTACAAGTAAAATGCTTATTTGATAATAAAATGAAAGAAAGTAACCTTGTGCTGTTATCATTTATTCACATTTTTGTTCTTCATGAGCAATTTACTAAAGGCAAAAATATATCACTGATCTCCATATATGTGGCATTTGCATCCATGGTGTGTATCGCTTTTGTCGTCAAACTCAATACATTGGTAATTGGTGTGAATATAGGGAAACATGTTTGGTTGTCCTAAAAGGTTTGACTGTTATCAGACTGACAACTGAATCCAGCAAAATTACAAATGACACGGTGTAAGGTGGAAAATAACCAAGAGTGTATTATACCCAGGTTAACAATATCACACCAGTAAAAATCATGATCAGAAAATACATTCACTGTGAGTACAAATGACAGTCTTTTTGCTTGCATGGGTTAGAGAAAGTACTATTAAAGCAAGTTAATGCCATGTATACTATTTACCCTGCAAACATCCATGCCCATTTCTCTACATTATGATTACAGATGGCAAACAAATAGAAGCCCAGGCGTTGAATAAACACACCTGGTAGTGAGCAATAAAACTTATTGTTGAACATAACAGCAGGATTTCAAATGCAAAAGTTATTTTATTACAAAAGCGAGCTGACCCCAGAATGCGTCTTTGGATTCTTTTAAGTGTGCCCATTTTTTAAAATACAAAGTTGGCCGACATAGGGAAGCCAACATTGGTTCCTTTTCATAGGAATTTTGAAAATAAATTGAAACAGTGGAATAGTTTCAAAAGTGACACAATCTAGTTATTTATGCACAGACATTGATGACCTGGCATCTTCCAGGAGATTTGGAGGAGAAAATAAAATCATTCAATGAATTTTTGAAGGCCAGAAGAGAAGATGATTTTGCAGACAACATGGTCATTAATGTTGATGAAACTCCAGTGTAATTTGATCTCATTCCTGGGCAGACTGTCAATAGGAATGTGGTTAAAAGTGTGAGAATTCACATGACTGGTGCAGATTAAAAAATCTAACTTTAGTCCTTGCAGTTTCCACAGTAGGAGATGTGTTGCCTTCAATGATAATGTTTCATGGCATGAGGGAGCTATAAAATATTCATGCATGGAAAGGATGGATTGTAAGTGTACAGTAGAAGAATTGGTTTGATGACATGATGCAGAGGCAGATTAAAGAGTTTTGTCTCAAGTACACAGTGTAATATTTTTAAAAGTAAAATTAAAGTGTGAGTGAATTTTTTTGACATATTTTCAAATTATTTAAAAGATGTCCCACAACTTATGACTAAAAACAAAAAATGTGTCCCAGAACATACAGTGGACAAAAAAAATTGCTTTAAAAAAAATTAATTTATGGTGTTCCAACAGATACAGTGTTCAGATATATACAGTAAATACTGTACTCTTTCTTGACAACATTTTATGTATGTATTAGAAATGCGGACAACAAACTTGTGCTTCAAGACTTTTTTTTTTCTCAGTCACAAATATTTGTTAATCATGATTCATTAAATTCTAAATTACATTCAGCTATTAAATGTATACTGAACTGAAAAGTTTCTTAAAAGCTATCAGCAGGCTTGGCTGATTGATTCTGATAATATCAGTATCATCATCTCTGTGAACTTTACATATTTCAGCTGCAGTTTTACAGAAGTTACAGATAATCCAGGAGGTTGATGTGACCTTGATGAGGAAATGGTAATGCAGTATTTATGTAGTATCAGAATTATTGTTTGGGTTGTAAATGGCATGATATATGTAAACGTGACTTTTCTGACAGTAGTAATGTCCTCATGGGCCGTGTATTCAACTGCAGCTTTGGTAGAATATGAATGTGTCTGTAAAGCATTTACCCTGTATGCAAGGAGTAGCCATCTAATTTACATAAGCAAAATCAGAATGTTATAAGCAGGCCAGAGACTGTACCATGAACTGAAGTGGTCACTGCTGATACACTTCAGTGACAGCTTAAGGCAAGGGGAAACGGGTTAGGAATCAACCTGCCAGACTGCTAACCACAGAAGGCTGGCGACTGTTATATACATGGCATTTATAAAGGAAATTTACTGCAGTGAAAATTATAATGGCCATTATGAATGAATTTCTAAACAGCAATTTCTTTATTTACTTATATTGAATAGAGAGCTGAATTAAAATTGATTTCTAAATTTTGACAGATGAATTCCAAAATGAAAGATAAATGTAGCACATTAAGAAAATGCATACTCTTTAATTATTAATGCCTTTTTCCATGTTAGCAGTATTAAAAAGCTATGGGTATTGTCAATATAAAATTATGGTTCATAATCTCTGTCTTGTGTTTACATATAATAAACACATTTTATTTCAAAGACAGATGCATTTAAGAAAAAGCCTATAGTGTAATACAGCTTTTGAAAACATGTGATAGATTTGTGCTGCTGGCATAGGTGTATATTATATGTGCTGCATTGAATGATTATGGAAGAGGATAACAATTTTGTATGGTTTGTTTTATATACTACTAGAAACCATTTTTACACAAAATATTGGAAGCAAACCACATTGCATTTCTCAGTCCATATTACAAGTCAAAAATTCCACACACAACAATAAACATTTTTATTCAGAAGTTAATGCTTTTTTCACTAAAATATAAAAGCTCAGCACCATCCTGACAGGCCATTATTATTTCAGAGTGAAAATGTCACTTCTTGGTTGTTGCTTGAAGATAGATTCATGAGAAAGTGAAGAATAAAGTTACATTTTTTCATGCAGATCACATGATTTATGGCATGAACAACCACTGATAGATAGCAGCCTTGAATACCATATAGATGAATTATCGCATTTAAAAATTATCACTATTATCTGAGTTTTAAGGCATTTGATTTAGTTACAACAAATAGTTTCATTCAACAGTATTTATTTTGAACCATTGAAGCACAACATTTACCACTAGCTGCTAGAAACTGCCATAATTTAAGTCATTTAAGATTCTACTCTGTTTGCTTATTAAACTATGAAATGGTGTGTGTGCAGGCTGAGAGACAGAGAGATGGAGCAGAGGGGATATAGCTCGAAACAGATTTACTTGTTCCAATGTTTAGAAAAGAAAGAACAAAGGTTAGATGTCCATTATGGCGATCAAATTTTTTAAAAACTTTTAAGTTAAATGCTTGAGACCAGTTATACACGATACTTAAGATCAAATGCATTTCTCAGTCTGAATTTGTTTCTCTCAAACTATGATCTTTTTAGTTCTAAGGTTTTATGTACATTTTGAAATGACTAAATGCAGCATTGAACAATAGCTGGTTCATGTAGGAAATGTCCAACTGTTTGACTGTTGTTGTCTCAAGGCAGGCATGTTGGCTGACTTCAAAGTAAGAATGTCACTCCTCAACTGGTACCTGATGATGCATGTAGATTTGTTCTTAAAAAGTCAACTTTTTAAGTTGAAATCACATTGGCTACTGATAGAATGCAACAGTCACTCAATATAGTGTACACAATTCTGTGCATTTATAAAATTGTCATACTCATAAACAATTCTAGTTTCAAAGTTTAAGGGTAAAAGTACAAAAAAAACCTTTTCATTGCATAGCTCATGTATCTTTTTTTTCAATATATGATACCACATTATTCTTGTAGAATAAACTTAGAAAAAATTAATACATGCATATCATAATGTTCCAGTGTTCATGATTGTATGTGTCCAGTATAAATGGTACATCATTCATTTGTAATCTCTTTTTGAGTTTTATATGTATTGCTGTTTACAATAATTTCCGTAAGGTGGGTCTTGGAAATAGTCTGGAAATAAAAGAGAAACTATGACAAATTAATTGATAAAAAGCACAAGAAATTTTAACACTGTATAGTTTTACAGGTAAAGATATGAAATTGACGAATGCTAGAGTCGGGTTTATAGTGTCAGGGTTTCTCTCATCTGTTTGTTGCATATATAACCTATTTATATACATAGTGCACATAAGTATAAACACATCTGTACATAAGAAACCTGTGCATGAAGGACACATGTATATAAAGAACACTTGCGCATTGACAGACATGCATAAAGAACACGTGTATGTAAAGGGCATATGTATAAAGGAAACTGGTATATAAAATAACACATGTACACAAAGGACATGTATATAAATAACATATGTATGTGAAGAACACCTGTATGTGAAGGTTCTATGTATATAAAGGAAAACTGGTATATAAAATAACACATGTACACAAAGGACGTGTATATAAATAACATATGTATATGAAGAACACCTGTATGTGAAGGTTCTATGTATATAAAGGAAACTGGTATATAAAATAACAATGTACACAAAGGATGTGTATATAAATAACATGTACATGAAGAAGACCTGTGTACAGAGGTTACCTACACATGAATGACATGTGGATATAAGAACAAATGTACGTGAAGAACAATCTTTTTTTTTTTATCCATTATGTGTCCTTTCCAGTCAGACTGTACTGAACTTGAACCTTTATATTGTAGGCCTCATAATAAAGAGAAGATCAGTTATGATGTATACCTACCAGATCTGAAATTCAGAAAAAGCCAACCTGGCATTCCAAACCACAGGATCTGTGTTGTCAGGTTAGTAGTATATAAATACATCCTTGGTTCTTTCAAAGAGTGAGTGGCAAAATTCACCAACTAAACTCTAATGATCTAAATTAATATTTTATTGACACTGAAAACATGGGCTTGATCTTGATTTGACCCTTTTAAATTCTTCTCAAAGACGTTGAGGAGCTGCTTTGCTTGATTAAAGTAAGCAAACACACAGATGTGTGACAGCTTAGACCAGGGGTCTCAAATTCAGATCACCACAAGGGCCACATGAGGAATGGTATATTGTCCCAAGGGCTGCATCACTGAAACCTTTTCATTTGCATTATTAATTATTTTATACAAATTCTTTAGTGTCATTGCTGGCTGCAGGAAATACCTTCATGATCCCCATGTTTGAGACCCCTGACTTAGCCTAAGTGAATCATGAACAGCCACAAAAGATTGTGAAATTAAGATTGTGTTCAATGTACAAAGATCAAAACTAGTATTGAAAGAAGATCCACTTTAGACATATATAGGGGTTTCCCCATCTAAAACTGTAGCATGACTACAGAAAATATTGTCAAATGATGCCTCAGTGTGTAGTCTGACATGTGAGTAGTAGGTAGACGGTGAGATGATTTCATAATTAATTTCTGTGGTAATATAAGACTGTTTACTGTTGTTGATGATAGGATGAAATCATTTTAATACACAATAATGTATTCTCCAAGGAGTAAAGACGTTTTGATCTGCAATTTTTTATAACAATAAATAAAGCAAGTCATTTGTTGTGTATCTTTGATGAAAGTGTTAAAACAGCTTGTATGCCTGACTAACAAAGGGAATTAACTCTTTGTTAAAAGGTGGAGTAACTTCAATACAACAATTAACAATGGCAAACTTTTAATAGCAGCAATTCCTTAAATCAAAAATTCAAATTTATTATTTTATAATTTTAAGTAATATTTACATTAATGTATTCATAATTAGAGTAAATTAGTTTGAAAATGCATGTGAATGTTAATCACAAATGCCTGAATTCTCTCAGTCAACCTGTGTAACTGTCTGTTGTAAATAAATAAATAAATGCATTCATACAGACATACATAGAACTGCAAACTGCACAAACCCAATATCTGCCATCACATAATGCGTGGGCAGATATGGATCTGTACAGTTTCTTATGAGTAATCAATATAACAGACAACATAGACCCTGATCTTCATTCGCATGATGTGACAGCAGGTCAGGATCTTTGTTGCTTACTATTTGACTTGACTTATCAGTGAGTATATACACGGTAACAACCATCTTTTCCTTCACTTGATAAGTTTTATCTTACATGTACACAATCACTGAAAGGCAGTTTTCATTTCCACCTACATATAATGGATATTCAGAATTTTCCATTTTAAATCTTGGTCAAATGGACAAGTGCTCAGAAAGTCTTTCTTGTTCTCTTTAGGAGGCAGCATGACTTTAAACTAAAACTTTAAAAATATGTGTATATTTATGGGCACGCAGGTGTCAGTGGAGTATAAACAATTTTAACTTTATATATTTTCAGGAGTATTGATCCCCCTCCATCAATATCAGAGGTGTCAGCTTTATATGGTTACCTTGATGATGACATTCCCATCCACTGGGCAGTCGTAGATAATGGAGAGATAGCATTCTATGAGTTCTCACCCATCTCCTTACCTGTTGACATTACTGTAGGATAAGGATAGTGATATAGTAATTGCCACTGAGGATTCAAGATTGTGAGGTTACAAGTTTAATTACTTGGCAGTACTGTTTTGACCTTGTTGCAAGGCACTTTACCTCCATTGCCCTACTCATTCCTCTTTAAACAGCATAGCCCTATGACAGGGTCCTGTCTGAATCTAATATGCACCCCTCTTCTTTCAGGACTCAGCCAAGACAAGGCATTTTAATTATCAGGTATAGTAAAGCTATTCAGTTTTCAAATAGGGTTAGTGTTTTTTCAAAGGCTACTTGCTGTTGACTTGAGAAACATTTTTTTCTGGAGCACTAGCTCCACATAGCCATAAATTTTCAACAGTATCCACTGGTTGGTCAACTTGACATGGAGAGGTATCTTATCCACAGCCAGTCATTTGTGTCAATTAATCAGAAGTATTGATAAGCATCAACCTCAGTTGCCACCGTTGTGATTAGGTAAACTTTTAATGTAATGTATCCTGCATATGTCAGAAATTAATAAAGGAAATATTGTTAATAAATAAATAAACAAATCTCTTAAGGACTGATTATTTGAGAACAAATTCCATGTCCACTATACTTCTTCAACTTTCTTGCTATGTCATGTTATATTGCATTTTGATATTTTTTGTTTTATTATTGGCATTATTGTGCCTCACAGCACATATGTTGAAGCTATATAGTATTATTCTTGTCTGTGTGTCCCAGGACTAATGGCATATTGTATTATTCTTGTCTGTGTGTCCCAGGACTAAGGGCATATTGTATTATTCTTGTCTGTGTGTCCCAGGACTAATGGCATATTGTATTATTATTGTCTGTGTGTCCCAGGACTAAGGGCATATTGTATTATTCTTGTCTGTGTGTCCCAGGACTAAGGGCATATTGTATTATTCTTGTCTGTGTGTCCCAGGACTAAGGGCATATTGTATTTCTCTTGAGCCCCACAGCTTGGGGCCTATTGTTTCACTTTTTTCCATATGTCCAAGGGCAAAGAGCATGTTATATTTCTCTTGTCTGTGTGTCCTAGCGCTAGGGGCATGGAGTATTGCTTTTGAGTCCTTAGGGCTTGGGGCATATTGTTTTACTTTTGACCTTATGTTCAGGGCTAGAGGTACATAGTATTACTCTTTTTCTTGTATCCCAGGGTTAAGAACATATTGTATTGCTGTTGTCCATGTGTCCCAGGGCTAGGGGCATATTGTATTGCTTTTGTACATGTGTCCCAGGGTTAAGAGCATATTGTATTGCTGTTGTCCATGTGTCCCAGGGCTAGGGGCATATTGTATTGCTTTTGTACATATGTCCTTTGGCTAGGGGCATATTGTATTGCTTTATTACATGTGTCCCAGGGCTAAGAGCATATTGTATTGCTGTTGTCCATGTGTCCCAGGGGTAGGGGCATAATGTTTTACTCTTGTTTCTGTGTTCCAGGACTCAGGACATTTTGTTACTTTTGATCATCTGAACCAGAGATCAGGGTAATATATTGCTCATGTCCTTATGTCCATGCACAAGGAGAATATTGTATTGCTCTTGTCCTTATGTCCCTGGGCTAGGGGAATAAAGTGTTGATCTTGTCCATGTGTCCCTGGGCTAGGAGAATATTGTATTTCTCTTGTTCATGTGTCCCACGGCTAGGAGAATATTGTATTGCTCTTGTTCATGTGTCCCATGGCTAATATTGTATTGTTCTTGTCCATGTTTCCCAGGGTTAGGGTAATATTGTACTGCTCTTGTCCTTATGCAGACCTACCAACTCTTACGATTTTGCCGTAAGTCTTACGATAATTACCCTTAAAATATGGACTTACAGCATACAAGCAAAAACTATGGAAAAATTATCGTTGCCGAAAAATCCGGACAATTGTTTCACCCATGTTTGATATGGATCCGGGTTTCATATTAGAATCAGTAAAATTAGCAAGGGAACCAGACTAACTTTACAGCAGAAACCCAGACGCTTTAAAATGCACCTATTTGTTCATGCAAAGCGCCTGCATTATCAAACTGTTGATTATAGAATTTTTAAAAAATGGCATCCAGAAAGTGATGCATGTTTAAGACGAAATGGAAAATAAGCTTTTAAAAAAGTGTTAAAAATCAACACAGAAGAATAAAAAGGAGTATTCAGATTCTTGTGAATAAAAGCTGGAAAGGACACAAATATGTTTATTGGACATCACATACCAATTTGACTATGTCTCGTGGCGGGAGATATGATAGCCTTTGTCATGCAAAATGGTAGCTATGATGTCGTAGCCTCAACTTGATTTATTGTGGTTGAGGCTACGAACTGATCCCATATCATGTAATGGAGCAAAAAATAATCACCACTAAAGTCAGAAAAACAAATAGTTTAGAAATCTACTATATAAGTATAATCATGTTGTGAAAGAAGTTTGGCTTATTATGAATTTATTAAGCCCTTACACAATAAAATAAATTGCATGGTTACACTAACCTCACTGTGTCTGCCATGACAGATAACGCAAGACTCTCGCCGTGACCCCTTTTCTAAATTAGGCTTGCCAGACCATATTTGGATAGTCTACGCTATGTTATTAATTGTTGAATGACATAATGCGCGAAGACGGAGAATGGATACTTGCATTAATTGCAGAAACCAGTTTTTGCTGAGAAAAGGCAGTGACTTTCCAAATCCAGTGGGTAGCAGGACAAATACATCCGTTTTGTCAATCAAGTGGCGAATAATGGCTTCTTGGTGGAATTTCAAATGTTCATGTGTCTCAGGGCTAGGAGAATATTGTATTGCTCTTGTCCATATGTCCCATGACTAGGGAAGTAATGTATTGCTCATGTCCATGTGTCCCTGGGCTAGGGGCATATTGTATTGCTCTTGTTCATGTGTCCCAGGGCTCATAATTGAGATTTCTTGCCAGTGATTCACAGGTTCACCATGCTACATTTCTTTACTGTTCCTGAATAAATTCACTGATCTGTGCCCTCTTATATGTTTACTTTCTACAGCGTCTCTTCCATAATAGCATATTCTGCCCTTTAATGCTGAACTTTGTGTTCAATCTGGAATTGACATTTAGTAATAGGTGCTAATATGGTAGATGTGGAACTGTGACTTCACTCATTGACAATTGCAGAAATAGAATGTTTTTATTTATTAATACTGACATTAAACTGAATGCAGTATCAGATGATAAGTAAATAAGCCAATGTTAAGTAATAGGGGTCAACATTTGAAGAAGAAAAAAACATCCCTTTTTCTACAAGATTGGCAATCAGATAGTTCTACCACATGCTTAAGTAATCACCACACCTAGGGCATTCATTATACTGTCATCCAATGCAGAGCCTTAGCAGGTCATCAATAAACTCAATCAGTAGATCAGTTAACTATTTAAAGTATTAATATCCAGTGCTCTACTAAATATGTGCACATACTATGATTATGTCAGACAGAAATTTACTGATACAACTGGTTTTTAAGGACTATACTTTTAGTGATCATTGTGATAATTTATAAGATTTTGGATATCAGGTAAGCATTAATTTTGAGCCCTGCAATTCATGTGTAACTCGTTGGTTTCTTTTTGCGTTTAAATTAGTTTCTCAAGCAGTATAATGGGGTGTACATCTTCCTTTAACACGTTTATTTTTTCCAAAGAATTATCACCTTATTTTCCAAAAGTCCAATAATTTTGTATTATTTCATCACAAGAAATGATTTACTTACTCATACTTTACTAATATAGCCTGTAATAATAGCATAAAAGCAGTAGTTTTGCCATAGTCCCGAGATATCAAGGTTATTTGACAAGTCTACTGCAGAACAATGATTATGCATCTGATGTACCGAAAAATGAGGAGTTTTATATTTAAAAACAAATGGCATTTCTAATGCACAATAAAAATAATCATTCAGTCATGGCAGGTTGCAGAAAAAAATGAGAGGTCTTTGAAATGAGATTAAGCAACAAGTCACAAATGTTTAGAAGACTTGAGTTGATGTAATAATGTCAGTGGTTTAAAGTTGTCTTTTTTTTCTCTGTGAGTAGCCTTGTCTTTTTGGTAGCCTCAGCAAGACAATAGTTTTCTCACGCTGACCAAAATCTAGGCCAGTTTAAGTACATGCATATGTAGGACTCTACTTTTTTTAGAAAAAGTAGTTGCTTTTGTTAGTGTTGACTTGTGACTAATAGCAAAACGTAACTGACCAAAATTGTGCGTGAAAATCGATCGCTTTTGCTGATCATCACAGGTTCTGTTACACTGGTGTATGCCGGTTTTTACTGATAAAAATTTGCCTCTGTACCCGAAATAGATGAGGCTGTCGGTATTCATGTACTGACAAACTGTAAACACGTGTGTTAAAGTCAACTGTCTCGACATAAAATTCTGTTAGATGCCGACTTATTCTTTCATACAGCTGTAGTACCATATGCTTGCCGACTTTTATCAGTGATTGTTGGCAACAACACAGCACCATAAGGCGTCAACGTATCGCTTTGATGGATTGCAAGATTTTGATATTCGATTCAAATAAAACAATACAAATGAAAGCACTCCTCTTTTCATAGATGTTAATTCTAGCGTCACTTTCAGATTCATTCCATTTACGTTCAAGAGTCTGTAATCCTGGCACAGCAATCGACAAGTTCATTTTAAAAACATACTGGGTGCTATGGATTTAAAAAAAAAAAATAACATTGGTGCTTTTAATTACTTTTGTTTAAAACAAATTAATAACCACTTGTTTGTTTCCTGTGGGACCGGCTTGGTTTGAATTTGCTTCTTTCTGATTTAATGTTGCTTATTCTCTGTCGGCATGTGCAACTCTTTGTGAGCACTAATTCTTTGTTTATTAATGCTGCTCAAGCAAGCCACAGGAAGCATTTGCCCAGCATGCCTTTATCCAGTCCTCTGTCCTCTCCTGCGTTCTAGCTGTCACCTCTTTGATATTGTCTGCCAAATCTAGTGGCTCAGTCCCTACCCAAACGACAATGATGAGAGTCCCATACATGATTCAGTCGTTCTTTGTTGTAAATTTGCCAACTAATTAGCTTGTTTTTTGGTCTTTGTGTACTGTGCTTACTTATATGTTGTACGAAAATCTGTACCAGTGAGGTTGGCTTAGGGTAGCCGGTAAATTTAGTGATCTCAGTTTGAGTTTCAGGACACTGTTAGTTCGTTCAGCAGCAGGTTAATCAGGGTCTTATCAGGGTCAGACAGTTTACCCCTGAATAGGGCTTTCGGGTGTCGGATTGAAAGCCAGGAAATAATTTACCGTTTATTTGCCACTCTGTTCTATCAAATTTTGCCCTGTTACTTATTTTCTGGCTATCTTTACTTATAATATGCACAAGTCATTTGTGATCATGCTTTATTAGGTTGCTAAATTAGATGTCAATTTCTGTACTGAGCGCATGCATTGTTCTAAAGAAATGGATATACCACTCGATAGGCATAAATTGTCATTTTATGTTTTAGTGATCTTAATTAGTTTCTGTTTATCATTTGTGGCGAAATTCCTGAGTTAATTTTATCACACTTATTACCAGTCAATTTAGGCAGTTGATAAAGTTTTTAATCCAAAAGGGATCATATGAGGCAAGTTACAGGGTCCTAAATTTGAGCCCAAAAAGAACTGTTTCTACTGTGGTGGACTGTATTTTCTGCTCTGGATATCTTCGGCTATGCTATCTTCCACACTCCATCTTTCGATGTATTTCTGTTCCTAAACTTGGCAAGATTGACTGACTGACTGACTGGTTTTGATTTAGGTCATATTCGGCCATGTACGACTGGTTAAGGTATGCACCACGCAGTAGTTAATTAATCATCAAATTGATCCAAAACACTCATTTAACACCTTGCTAATGCTTAGAAGGTGGGCTGGCTGGACGGATGTGTGGTATGCTGGCTGACTGGTTGAAGAAGGTTGTGTCTGCTAGCCCCTTTTTGAAGTCGCTGCTAAGTATTTCTTAGTGGTCAGTCGATTTAGTGAAGTTGTTGTTGTTGTAGGGTTTAACGCCATTTTTCAGCACAAGACAGGCTATATGGTGGCCAGTATCATTGGTGGAGGAAGAACCCGGAAAAACCCTGGAAAGAACCACTGACCCACGAGAAGCTACTGGCAAGCTTTCTCATGTACCTACATTGGCTGAGCCCAAGACTTGAATCCATGCAGAGAGAGGTGAGACGGCAGTTATCCATAACGGTGAGCGCTTTAGACCACTTGGCCACTCGGGGCCTTGATTTAGTGGAGAGTAAGAAGACTATTACCCTCCCAGATTCGAGTTACATCCTTCCTTTCCGCACTGTCAGGATGTTATGAAATTAATAAATGAATGAAAGAATGTTTAGCTTTATGTAGAAAAGCATGGACATGAAGAATAACATCCCTCTGATTTGATACACTTTTCAGGTCTCTTTGATGAAAACAAGTGGGGCATCCGTGAATCAACATTTGTGGAATTCGTAAATATCTGGAGGTTTTTTAAACCCCAACCATTCACAGAAAGAGTTCCAATTTTCATTTCACTGCCATTTTTAGCATTTTGTATCCATTTCTCTTCACTTTCGCACGAGTAATGGTGCCCGTGCAAAGATTTTGTGAAGTATAGACGGCTGCCCCAGATATAGTATCGAGGGGTTCTGATAGATAGCTTGTTCTCAGGCATTCTTCGATAGACTAATCCACACACATCAGCAGTGGTTGAGGCTTCCTTTAATGTATTGGTACCTTCGTGATCCAGAAATACTTGTCAAAGTTTTCCACAACACAATCATCCAATGTCCAATCAGATCAGCAATATTTAAACATTTGCTCTTGCTGTTGTTCTGATGTTGGCATCACAGTGGCAGTGAATGTTGGATTAGTCATATAAGGTTGTTCAGAAGTCTTGGATCATAAATGTCTGTTTCTCTTGGTTTGAGCTTAAGATGTCTGGTACATTTGTCTCAGATACTTTACCACCTTCAAAAAGCGTTGTAATGTACTTCCTGTTTTGTTTTCAGCCCCTTCCTTCTGACGTTCATAATTAGATGTTTTCCTCATTTCCCCTTCTTCATTTCCTTTTCATTTTCCTCTTGTTGCCATTGTTGCTGCTGTTGAAAAAATATTTCTCTTTCTTTTTGACATTACAATAATATCTCCAACTCTTCCTTTTGTTTCTTTCTGAACTCTTTCTCCAAAGGTGACAGTGGAGAAGGGGGTGAAGGTAGTACTTCGTCTCAGGCAAAAAGTCTTGTGTAGAGAACAGGAAATCAGCCAAAGCTAAATTCATCCTCTTATGGAAGAAGAATACTTGCAAAAGCTGCATTAATAAGTGAGTTATCGTGTGAGTCTTTGAAAGTGAGAATACGTGTTTTATTTCTTCTGACTGAAAGAGAGACCACATGATGCTCATTTTGAATGATGAAACATTTCAATCCATTTCGATCCGCCCCTAGATCTTGTGTGTGTGTGTAAAAACATATATATATATATATATATATATATATATATATATATATATATATATATTGCCTGTTCTCAAGACAACCTGACAAGTTGTCGACAAACATTGAGTCATCGGTTATTGTTTCGGGCATGCTGTTTAACCCAGGCTACCTGATGTATATGCATACAGCGATATGGGAAGAAGACTGTATGTGGGTATGTGAAGAGACAAGGGTGTCAGAAGTGGGTATTAGTCTACGGGCCTGTCATGAGGCAAAGTTCGAGAAGATGAACACTTTCTCTTTTGTTTGCATGCGTGGATGGTATAGCAGCGTGTCTATAAGCACTCCCTACCATTATGTGACAGTTTGTTTGTATAAGAGTGTGCGTCTATTTCATCCCCTTCTTTTACATTCTACGTCTCTTGTGTGATAGTAGGGCATGTATGTTTGAATAGTAATCAAAACGCAGTTGTTGGATAGTAGGTATGTTTGTGTGTGAGCAATTGGATAGTAATCATAAAGCATTTGCTGGTGTGTTGGGTTGTGTCTAACTAAATATTTTTAACATTACTGTTCCCCTTTGTCTCCTAAACTTCCGACCCTTCGTTGCTATAACTAGTTCCTATAAATATTTATCCTCATAATGCTATACTCATGTTAAATCAATGGACAAATTTTAAACCGCTTTTTCCGTTTGTCCCCATAAATTGAGGTCAACCAATTAAACCAATGCTACAGTGTTAATCCTGTGATGTAATACAATTCACATATGTCATTGTAAAATGAGGTAAATCTATTCTTTCACCATTACAACTTACCCTCAATATCACACGTATGCACAATTTTCAGATGGGATTTCCCGTTTGTTCCCTCAAATGCCCCATGATGTTAAACCTATTGGCTAATGTTAATTCCCGTTTGGCCCCCACCTATGCGATTATTACAATTATTAATGTACTCTTCAGCAGTTCGGTGACCAAACTGCTGTGACATGGGCCGCTCCACATTTACAAATGTATAGAATACTGCTTGGACAAGTTCGATTTACAGCTTTCACCATGTAGCATAACTGTTTACACACGACCTTGACATTAGATAGTGTATAATTGTTGTTTGGATTGTACCTTATTTATAATAATGACAGTTATTTACTTGAAATATACCTCAGATACTCCCTGATATTTCTGCTGCAACACCTTGCCTATGAATGTTGGAAGTAGTGAGTGTAATGGAGGTGTCTGGCTCAGAGACCCATTTCTCTAAATGGTTCTGGACCAGGACCACCCCCAAATTTATCCAAACAAATACGACTTCCCTGTCCCAGAGACCCCCACCAATCCTTCTCCCACCTCATTGGCAAGGCAGATTATTTTTATAAAAGTTTAGACAAAATTTTATTTTGAAGTGCTTTACACTTTGAGATCATTTTATAAGTTTAGATAATTTTTCATACCTCATCACTGATTATCAGCATTTCAACTGTTGATATTAGAAATATGTCATCATCACGATAATAAAGACTAAACTTTATTCTACCACTCACACAATGACGAGACTCAAATAAATCTTTTATTTGTAGTTTATTAAGAGGATATTTGTTATCAATAAAATATACTTTTGACTGATCAAGATCGATTATAAGTTTAGTATATTTGTGTTGACTGATTGGATCATGAAAATTAAATCCTTCTGACAATTCCTTGCTTAATTTTTCAAGATAATTGAAATACTCGCTGTTACCAGATCTGATAAGTGAAAGTTTTAGCCTGTCACGGCCGCTAAAACATACTCCTGATGTTTCATTGTTAATTTCAACTGTCAACTGTTTACCGTCTGTCATTAGATATTTGATCTTGCTATTGTTGCTATGTGTTACTCTCATATTTTCGAACATTATTTCTAAAGTTTAGATAAAATTTCATACCCTAGTAGTAATGACTTAGTCACCAAATATAATACCAAGTATGGATTTGTCGTCGCGACAATACCCAAGTGCAAACGTATCTATTCCGTTTTCGCAATTACGTTTGTCATCAAAATTACTTAATCCACGTTTGATAATAACATCTGTTTCAAGTTTATGATGATTCGTTCGAATAGCCATTGCTCTTACAAAACTAACACCGCCGTCAAGTGCGTACTTGTGATCATTAAACTCAATCATGTTTTTTTAACAAAATCGCGAGGCAAACCTTTTCCTTTTTTCGTTATTTTATTATTGTCCAGCAACACGGCATACATTTTACTCCACAATCCAATAAAGTATTTGATGATGAGAGAGTTCATTTCATCCTTAAACTTACCAATAATTTTTTTATTTGTATCATCATAAAATTTACTATTGCGAGGATAATCGGAAAGATCGAACAGATGTCGGTTATCAAAGATATCTTGATAGACGTCATCGTTAGCGCCGTCAGCGCCATCTATTTCATAAACAAGCGAGTCAGTATCGGTAAACAATAGTTTACTTGACGGCCGCTGTTTCTTAACAAAATTTTAACGAAAATCATACATGAGCCATTTTGATAAATCCAACACAAACGCCCCAACATAAATCAGTTTATTGGCTTCAAATATTGTTTTTTGTCGCTGTATTGCGACAAGGTTGTCATTAAAAATTTTCATACTGACAAAATCATCGTCTGATACAAGTTTGTTTCGGCAGTTGATCTCATTAACTAGCTCGATGTTTACTCGCTTTCTAATATTTTCTATCCTTTTACCAAAGACGGAGTTGTTCATAAGCTTAAAGAAGTTCTTCTCGAAATCGGCTTTAGCTACAGCTCTCCTAGACGTGTTTGAGCTAATATAACCTCTCATCCACGGCGACTGATTGAATTTTAACACACGATGAACTTTCCTCAACATAAGACCAGCATCTACTGCTTGTTTTAAAACTCTGTAATGCAAAACATAATTTCGCTTATCAAGTAAATTTGGGACTATTTTTTTTTTTTACCTTAGAATTTTGTCTTGGTGATGCTATTGCTTGTTGTTCTTGAGATAACAAACTATAATCTATTATTATTGATTCCGCACAGAACGGATAAACGTTGTGTAAATCGTGTAGCGAAGTAGGATAGTCGAGACTAACTTCAACGTAATACGAAACATCATCAGGTATCTTTTTTCTGTTTCCGCTAGAAATTGGTCAGGTGTAATTCAACGAAATCCACCAAATGGCATTGGTTCTGACATTACATTACCATAGAGGTTATTTGCATCGAGATAAATGATATATTTCGATGGTTTGTTAGGATTATAATCTTTCATATATTTATTGTTTGCTTCATAATATTTTTTTTTTATGACGCTAACACCGCCACGGATACCTTTTTCGATAAAGTTAAACATGTCAACATCTGTTAGTAATTCTAACTCCACCTTGCTCAACTTTAACAGAGCATCCCAAGATAACCCAGGGGCAGAGTAATACCAACAAGGATCTAGTCCATAATTGTTATAGCTCACTTTTCGAAAGCTTTCAGATACATCCGCCAGCAATAACACATCCTTTTTCAAATATACATCATCATAATCGCCAAATGTTTTGCAATCGAATTCTTTCCAAATATCTTGTGCATATTTGTACTCGTCATCGGTTATATTTTCATTTTTTAGTTGCGAATAAAATTTATCCATATTAGGTAAAGAAGTTGCATCAAATTTACTCCAATCGTCGAGATACTCGTATGGAAACACTCCTCTTTTTTTTGTTAACGAATTTGATTTATCACCGAAACAATCTTGTAGATTATAAAAATCATTACAACCTTTCACCAGTTCTTCCTACGATGCCGCCGTGAACTGAAGAATGTCAATAAAACGCAACTTACCTAAAGTAACTAACATATACTTTTCAAAATTATTTGGGATACACTTAATTACGTTATTGAGTTTTAAACGAGACTTTATTTCAGGATCACCAAAAGCTTCTACGATACTATGACTGTCATAACCTCGGAAATTGTGAAAAAACAACTGGAATAAAATCCGGAGCGTGAAACTTTAAGTTACACTTATCGTGAGCGGCTCAGCGATATTGTCCAGTTAAATGACAATGATCACGTACTTTTTATTGCCAGGCGCTGGTGATATACGTTCTGTGTCAAATTCTTTTTCACAGATATGACTGTATTTAGCTTGCTTGTGATCAATTTCCTGCTGGGCTGTAAACTTTATCATTGGAGTTATTTTTCCTAAAATTTTAAATATATCGTCAACTTCGCAAATCAACTGCTTGAGAAGCCAAATAGCTGGATCTTTACCGCGATATATTTTAATCGGTTTGGATAAACTCGGATCAATACAACAAACTATCTTATACGCGACTCCGTATGGAACATGATTTTGAATTTTTCTTTTACTTGATTGGTTTGGATTATTTTCTACACCAAGTACAGGCTGAAGTAAACACTCGAAGTCGGCGTATACAACGAAAGGAATTTTTAGTTTATGTTTATGATTGACGAACTGTAATAAATTGTCTTGGACGGCATTGTTATTCGTTGTACTTCAGAGCAATACTGTAGATACTTTTGTAATTTTTCGTTAGATATATATCTTGGATAGACGTTCTCATGCTAAGACCAAATACATTAACTGAAATATTGTTTTGCTTTTCAAACTTCGGTATTTGATTTTCTGCAACTGGAAAGTCAATACCAGTAAAATTTAATTTTGGAACGTGACTAAAATATTTGTCAACGTGATCAGCATTTTTTTTTTCTGCCGGAAGCGTCGCAGAAAGTACAACCCACTGGAAGCATTTACTATCAAAGTTTTTACGCTAATACAGCATTTTTTATTTGTTATTTTTTTTGGTGGCAGGTCAATATACTCAGCGCTATCAGCGCCGCTACCGCGTAATACGTTATATTTCATCGTGTGAAATAAAATTTCAGTAATCATCTCAAACCTCCAAACAGAACCTGATTCAGTGAATTCTTCTTTTTCCAACTTTCCTGGTGTATATTATCAGCTAGCAATGAAAGATTAATTCCTTCCTTGTCAGTCGACTCTTCTGTCACACGTAATTTAGAAAATATAACGTGATACTGCACTAGGATTTTCAAATCCTTATGTTTTTCAAGTTCACTTTTATAGTTGGTTCAAATAAATGAAACAGATTTATCGAGGTGAAATTTGCCAGAACGATTTGTTTATCAAATCGGTAGCTGTTATCAAATCCAGCAAAAGCAGTAGCTATTTTTGTAGGTTCTCCTATAAGGCTCTCTTTCACTATATCACGTAAGTTCAGCATTGTTATATAATGTACTATCAAATGTCTAATTGAGCATTCCAGGTATTCTGTTTATAGCGTACTGCACTACACACCTGTCGAATACGTACAGTTAAACAAATGGATTTCTTATAAGTATAATGGCACAGAATTTAACGATGACAAGCGCAAGCAAGCAAGAATACTACTATGTCCACCCCAAGTACAACGAGTACGCGGGAAATGTGTTAGGGTCGGTGATACATATCAAGTACGGACAACCGTTTGGTAAAGCAAAACCAGCTGGTTATAAGATCAGCGTTAAAGGTGATAATGCTGAGAGAACTGAAATATTTAAGAAGGATTTTATTTACACGTTATTCTGCGATGACATTACAGAAGGACAGCGAGTATACCATGTCAACGGCGTGGTTACCGATGATAATATTGCAAACTTATCTTTACAAGATGAATTTCAGCCACATCCGGTGCCACATCCGGTATTTGATCTTTACGAGGCAAACGATCTTGGAATTATTCGAAATAGAAAAACGAAAAAAGTGCTGGGTAATTTACAAAATAGTGGATACTTGCTTGTAGTTGCTCGTGGAAGTAAAACAAATTTTGTTGATTACCAATCGCATAGGTTTGTTAGTTGCCAATGTTATAGATTTGTTTATGAAGTTTTTAACAAATCTATACCTGATGGTTTAGTAATGGACCATAACAACCGTTTTAAAACCGACAGTCGTCTAGAAAATCTAGAACTAGTTACGCCAAAAGAAAATAACAGACGAGGAAATGCAGGTAATCATGATTTTAGTAAAGTTAAACCTGTTATTTCCTTTAACCTTAAAGTTTAAATCAATAAATCAAGCTGCAAGATATTACAAAATAAATCCAGAAGCTGTTAAGAGACCTGCAGATAGAATAACAAGATTAGCTTTTTCTAAAAATTACGGATCTAAAATCATATTTGGATACGATGATGATTAAACTTCTTGTAATATTTTAGCAAGCTTATCTCAACTAACGCAGCTATGGCACCAAAACATGATAGCTTCTCAATCATATACTACATGAATTTTTCCATCATCGTACAATCGTTTTCTTTCCGAGTCGGTCAATAAAATTTTATCGTTTCCGCCGCGAAACAAAATCAAATTAACGGAGATATATTTTCGCCTGCTAATACATTTTTTTTTCTATGTCTTTGAGGCCACTAATGCCGTATACCTTTACTTGCTGGATGTATCTTGTTCATTATTTATATATTTAAATTATACAAAATTATATACGAGTCTCTTAGAAAAACTAAAGCACATCTATGATACATCATTAACACCAACGGAAACAAACTTTAGAAATAGCACAAGAAACTGATGTCAACGACAAAAGTCGTTGTGAAACTAATGCCAGTGGCGAAGTCACCGGCGACTAAATTGAGACTGATCCAAAGACAATGTCTTGGGATAAAAAAAAATTATCGAAGACCGACAGCTGGTCGATACAAAGTAAAATATCATATCACAAAAAAGGTTTTGAAATTTAATTTTACAGTGGATGAAAATCAGTTGTTTTGACAGCTGATAAAGCCGTTCTTAAACATAAAAATTCCAGACTGACAGAAAAATATAAAATTCGATTTTATATTTGTCAAGATATTTAATCTAATGACGATGTCTGATGATCGCCGATAATGTCTAATATCGTTATGTAAGCCTGTAAAGTGCAAATCAGTCTTGAGAAAGTACGAGAAAATTTACAAAAATATTATTTCCCAATATTGAGCTCCTTGAGCTCCGTGGTTGGTATCCAACTACTAAATTTATCACTATAACCGCGACACTTTGCAAGGCTTTTATTGCCACGCTTTTTGATTACTCGTTCGATAACGGAAACATCTTGTTCAGTTTTTTTGTAGTTCTTGTTCGTAAATACTACCAATTACAGGCTCACCTGATAAATCCTTTAGCGCGTACGTTACAGGTATTGTCAGTAAAACTCTATCAACTACAAATACTTCTTCACTCCATTTTGGACTAAATCCCTTTTCAAATATTTTTTTTTTTGTTAATGAAATTCTAACTCGATCGCCGACTTTAAATTTATGCCGCCGATACATGTGTTCGTTTGCAATAATCGGATTTTTAATTGCGTCGTTTGGTGACATTTTATTAGCTCGATTTTTTGCTTTATTGTATTTATCAACAATCTTTGGAAGATTATGAATATACCTGTTTGTGTTTTTAGCTGTCAAATGTTTATCAGTCAGCTCATTTTGTGTACAATTAAATCCTTCAACGACAACGCTTTTTTCATCATTTCCTGTGACATATTTTTTTATGTTATTTTGTTCCAAAAACTGCTCAGATTTTTTTATTAAAAAACTCTGCTCCGTGATCAGTCCAAATTTTATTTGGTTTTCTTTCTGTTCTAACGATAATTTGTTTTAGTGCATCTGTTATCGATGTTCCTTTTTTTTATCTGTAACGGGTATACTAAACGCATATTTACTAAAAACATCGATAGCATTAAACAAGTATTTCTTTGGAGCGCCATCAGCGCCAACGTTGAACTGAGCAAGATTTGACATCAACTAAATCTATTGCCCAGATATCATCAACGGCATTTGTGACAACCTTTCGTCGCGGAAACATTTTTCTTTTTAGGTTTGTGCAGTTCTGATGCAAGCGATTGCATGCTATCATCATACAATTCTTTTCCAAGACCAAACTTGTATTTTGTTCCGATTAATCCTTGAACTAACCTTCTATCAAATCGTTCTCTCATATATGCAGGTTCCATACTACGAAGTTCATCTAACATCATCTTATCACAGCCAGGCTTATCTTGTTCATTATCACGATAACAGATGTCGTGACGCATCGCTATCGCATCAACTTGATTATAAGGCTCTTGTCTCGGTCATGGATTATCGTTTTCGTCTAGTTGTTTATCTAGTGGATTATATGGCCCAGTATATTTGTGACCTGGTAATGTCCAACCTCCTTTTGGTTTCGGTAATTTTCCGATAAATTTGTGAATGTCAGTACCGCTGCCTATTACTTCTCGGCGATTGCAGGATTGACAATAAGTAACAATTTTATCTTGTTCGATGCAAAGATCTTTATTACAACCACAATTGCACATGATTTTATTATTTTATTATTTTTATCATCATCGACTAAAACAACTCTATCTATACCAGACCCGCTTGATGAAATCAACGGCAACAGAGTCGTTGGAGTCGTCGGAGCCGTCAATGATGGAGTCTTATCTGGAGTTGACGAAGTAGGAAATCAACTTTTTTCTGCCGCAAACAGCACAAATACTTTTTAACATCATTCTGTTGTTTTTCGTTTTTTCTATTTGCTCGCCCGTGTTAGGCGTTTTAGTCTTGCATTTGAGGGAATATGTTGTTGCTTGTGGCGTTGTTATACTTGATTGTCACACAAAATATATCGAGAGCAATTTATTGCTATGTTATCATTGTTTTTGCTCCGATACTTATCGAATTGCATAATAAATGCTAAAAAAATCTGGATTTTTTTTACATCTGTCGGATAAACATAGTACAGTAATATCCACAAGCAGATGTTCCAACCGCCTTTAGTTGATTAAATGAGTAATTTATATTTTTTTGAATTTTTAAAAAATATATTTCTTTTTAAGATCACTCGGAGGAAGTCCGAACGAATCAAAATAATTATTATCGTAAACGGCAACCAGTGAGTACCGGATCCATCATTAAAGTTTTGTATGTTTATGATAAAGGAACCACCTGCTGGTACATCATCAAGTTCATCTTTGGAATATACTCCGTGAAATCCTTTTCCAGCGACTTTGTCATCGGAATTTAACTTTTCAAATATATCAAAATTACTAAATGCAATCAGCGGTGCCTGGTCCGTGGTAGAGTCATTCCACGTCCGATTCCTAACAGATTCGGAATTAGACTGCCTGCTAATCCCGCTAAAAGTGTAGCGACTGGAAGAAATCCTCCTTGTTTTGTAGTTGGTGTCCGCGAACGCTTACCGTCTTCTTTTTTTTCGACGACTTTGTCATTGTTGACGATCTTGTTTTTTTTAGCTGACATTTATTTTTTATTGTTACATAAAACTATCACAGTTGCAAGGTCACTGACGACGGATTTGTTTGATACCGCCTGCAGCGATCCCATCGCCAGATACCGCTCTTTTAGTCGCTCCTGATACTGCCCCTGATGCCGTTGCTAGTCCTAGTGTTCCTAGTATAGGTAAAAAATTTTGTATTGCGCTAGCTAAGACGGAAAGTGCTGGTCCAAGAAAGCCGCCATGTTTTGACATCTCTGTTACTTGTGCAACAGATAGCTTAAGAACAAACGGTTTTTCTTTATTGAGTTTATTGATTTGTTGTTTTGTCAACATTACTTCTATTGCTGTTTTATTTGTCGCTGTCGCGTCGACAGAAGTCGCTGGAGATATCATTAAAGAAACAGAATTACGTTTAGCGACCGCTGCCGATAATTTTTCAGCTTGGCCGGGCGTTAGATATATTTCTCTTTTTGTGTATTCGGTTTTCATTATCCTTGATTATTTTAAGGTTGTTAGATTAAACTTGGACCGTCATTCTTCCTTTGACTGCGTCAATTGTTAAAAATCTATCACTGACAACTAGCGCGTATACGTTATACGCTTCAGCTGGTACTGCGCCAAGTGTCCAAGTAACCTCAATATCAACTGCAGATCCAATAGGTCGATCAGGTTGTTTTGATACGTCACAATTAAAGATGCAGTGATCGAAATTCTTCGACTGATATCTGAGATTCACTGTCTGCGTCCTGATATTTTTGTATTGCTCCCATGAGGTACATATATGGCCGAGATATGTTTCTTTTGATGTCCACGGCAAAATTACGTTCGATTGCACATTCGGGATACTGTCTAGAATTTATCCTAACAAATATTCGTCTCACATCATGGTTATCAAATATGGAGTTGTTCATTTCTTGATTATTTCGACGCGCTTGTCGTTAAAATACAACAAACAAGTGTCGCGGTAATTGTTCGCTGGGAGTTGATGTAACACGCCACGTGTAATCGGTTCCGTTAGGAATTGCTATTTGATAAATTTTGTTTTGGTGAAAATATATCTTTTTTGTGTACGCGGTCAATAATGATTCGAGTTCCATCGTTTTGGTTACAGATGGAAGAACTTGTGGTATCCAAAGCCCTAATCTTGTGATAGCAAACTGTCCATCTGCTACCCCATCAGCATGTATTATACAATCATTTTGTTCCGCTCAATCTAAAATAAGAGTATGTCTTAGCCCGCGAAAAACTTTGTTATGTTCTCGGCAAAATCCAAATATTGTGACTAACGGAAGCATGATTATTATTTGGCGAGATTCTGCGGCAAACGCTTTTCGTTTGGCATGTCCCTCGTTGTATCTAGCATTTTTAAAACCAATTGCTTTATTGACATGATTTAACATTGCAGTGCCATTTGCGTCTGCAGCTGGTGGTGTTATACCGAGATTATTGCAAGCGGCAATAAGTGAAACTCTTGTGGCGTCTGCATTAGCAGCTCCAGCCGGTGCGGCTATTCCAAAAGTATTAGCGTTAGCAATAAGAAAATCTCTTACAATCACAGCACTTGCATCAGCGTTAGCACCGTGTAAAAGAATAATGTTTGGGAAATGCTCACCTCTAATAGCTGTCCCAAATCCGATGTCTTTAAACCACATCATATTTGTGGCCACCGATCTCGAATAATCATCGTTGAACAAGACGATGTTAAGTATTGTACTTGCTATGGGCACGTGCATTGAGATGTCTTCAGGGTTCCCACGCTACCGGGAAATCGGGAAAAAGTCGAGAGAAATGATATATATTTTCCCGACCGGGAAAAGTCCTTGAATTTTTCAAATATTGATAAAAGTCGGGAAATAACCGGGAATTTTTATGTCGCCAGATGAGCACAGAAAAATAATAGATAATTAAGTTGTAATTGGACTTACCGTGAATTAAAGTTTTCGAGTTCTTACGGTACCAGAAATTTCGAAGATTTCAGTATGGATCATTTAGGTGCTTGCTCTAACATATTTGTTTGGTCAGTCCAAGCACTCGATCGATTAGATTTATCTGTTAGACTGGTTGTTGAAGAGACCATTCCGTATCGGTATCTTTTTATTGTAGAAGACCTGAAGACCAGTCTAGCATCTCAACACGCCAGAATCATGACTGCGATGCGTGATCTTGGTAAGTTTATGAGATAAATGAAACGGTTCTGCAGTGTTCGTTCTGATGTATAAAATTACCGAAAATGTCTTGTTAAAACTTATAATTTGGTGCTTAGCAAAGGGAATGCGGCATAAACCATTATTATCAGTAGTAACCTTGGACACAACTAGTCTTTGCGGTGAATGTTACTTGGCCCTGTCAGAACATTGCTAAATTAGTAGAAATCTGCCAAGTTATTGGTTGACCAAAATTAAATATTGTATCAACTGATAACCTTATTTTGGTGGACCAGTTAGAGGGCAGCATTCCATTAAGTGCAATTCAGTTGCATTTTAAGTGAACGCATTCGTAGACTAGTTGGGCGGTAACGTTGGATAATATATAGGTAGTGTAGTTCATCAAATTGACGTAGGTCTCCGGTGTTGAATGTCCGAGCTAAACATTGGCGCTAATTTGTTATTCCGTTTGAGGTGTAGGTTGAAATATCTGCATCGATTCTTAAATAGTTTGCAGTCCCTGTGAGTAATCAGTAGAGGTTTGGGGGCTGCTTTATCGGATTACAAGCAGACAGAAGTGGAGTTTTCAGACAATTCAGTCTCTTAGGACGGTATATACTTTTGAACGGCTTTTTGTCAGTTTTAATCAACCCTTTTATTATTAAGCCTTTTTCTTTTTCAAGTGATGGATTTTAACCAAATCCACTAAAGGTGCGTAGGATGTTTGAAAAATATACTTGTTTTTCGGGGGATTTTTGAGTTTCGATTTTATTAGCACAGGTTAATGCAGGATTAAAACTTGATTTTGTATAAGATAAATTTTTAAGCAAATAAAATTATGTGAAATAATCAATAATTTGGTAGTTTCATTCTGATTTTGGGGAATCAAATGTATGTAAATATCTCTGTTGCAAATGGTACATGTTAGGAAATTCATTTGTTTTCAGATCATGCCTGGATGTAAATTTCAAGACCAGTGAAAGAAGTGTATGAAGAGAAAACTCGTGGAAGAAGAATTTGGAACAATGAGAAAAAAGATCAGAATGCTGGAATCGGACATTAAGTTGTTGTTGACAGATGCAAACAAAGCTGAAGAATTACGTAGCTTTGCTGACATAACAAAAGCCAATACTCCGCGTAGAAGAGCAAAAGACAAAGAGGAGCAACTTGAAGTTGTAAAGAAAGATTTAAATGAAAAAGTGCATTTGCTAAATAACATGTAAGACTGTTTGGTTATAATCCCCAGCAGAGTTCTAACTTGGCCAAGTTGAAAATGAATTTGAGGAAATTGCTTTCTCATATCAAAGATGCATGTATGTTATCAAACATCTTGTCTGTCAACATTTTACAGGAATTCACAATGAGCCAAAATGGGTGTGTAACTTGATATTGAATTTTGCATTTGTTGTAATATCATGCACATAGTTTTAAAGTGGTACTAATTTCTTAAGAATTAAACGCTTGAAAACAGTTAGTTTTCCCATACCAACATAATGCAGTGCATTTTTAGTCTATACAATTAAATGACTTAATGTTAGAATTTTATGATTTTCAGAAGTAATACCTGTTTCTTGTGAAAAGTTTGTGGTTTGGTACATGGTTATTTGTCTGATTTAGATATTATGGAAGAGTCTTGAAATAGAAACAGCTTTTAATTTGAATAATACACATTTTCTAAGTTGAAATGTTCTTTAATTCCATTTAGTATTGGTCATAAAGAAACCTTGAAAAACTGAATTTCATCCTGGAAAAGACCTGGAAATGTTTCTTTAAAAAAGCGTGGGAACCATGCTGTCTTCCACGGTTTGATTGGCCAATTGATATCGAGCACTTCCAAACAAACTCCAACCGTTATTGACAAGCGCAGTTTCTGTACCAGCTGCAATATTACCACCAACCGCTGTTAATATTTGGCCACGTACTTAACATCACCTTGTGTGGCAATAGAAACACGTCTTCATCTCGTGTATTAAAAGTTATAACACAGGCTTTATTTGGTTCGTTTGAGTTTTCGTCGAGATACCAGACGTATTCGAATTCTGTTACAGTGTCGTCAATATCATGTTCCTCGGCGAGATCAAGATAAATCTTAGCTGACATTATTTTATTTTATAATCGCCACACAAAATTGCGACGACTTTGTCGTTGGACTAAAAAGCAGCAGGCGTCATTGGCCTTGTTTTCTTTGCAAGTTTGCGTATTATTTCATCGCCGCGTGGTGATAGTATTTTTTTGTAGTAGCTATCATAGCTCGTTTTGTTTCTTTCGTTGGTGCAATATCTGATATTGCATGTTTTATTTCCGCTTCGGAGGGCATAGGTGCAGCTACAGGTTGGGGTGATGGATTTCCCTTAACTTTATGGACAATCTTTTGGCCGACCGCAGTACCCTCCGCAGATGCTGCTTCTGTCGCAAAAGCTTTACCAGCGTCAGGTGCAATTGGTGCTACTTTACGCGCGATTCCTGGTATATTTTCGTCAATTGTTGTAAATACATTTTAAAAAAATCCAACAGCAATTTTTATTCTGTAAATTTTTTCAATCTGATCTTATTATTTAACACAGCCTATAAAATTTATGCCAATGACTTTTTTACGTCATTGCTCGTAGGTGTAAGTAATACGTAACAATTTCATTGTTAAGATCTGTTAGTTTCATCGATATACTTGTTATCTGGTTTTCAGGATTTATCGTATAGTATATTATTTGTTGAGGAGTAATTTGCATTAGCAATCCCGGTGGATCACGTGGCGAAAAACTGTAGATTGTTTGACCTTGGCTACCTTTGGCTGAGTAAGATTCTGATGCAGTAGAACAATTGATTAAAATTGTGTTTACTTCTGTTATGCTAACAGGTAGATGTCCATCATACGATATACTTTGTTCTGCAACGCTACCATATTGCTGATCTTTAAATCCTAATAATTATGCTATACTAGTGGCTGGTGATAAATCGATTATTAAGTTATTTTTAGCGTTATTCTAGCTCGTAGCGTATTATAGTTTGGAGTTAACTCGTTATTGTCTGCGACGACGTTGCCGCTGTTTTTTTGTAATAAGTTCTGTTATCGTTTTATTAAGATCAGTTACGTTGTATGCTCCTTGTGGTATTTTAACCGATACCCAAGCGCCAGAATTAAATGTAAAGTCGTCGTTGACATTTGTTTTTACATTTGCCATAGAATGCCATATTGTGGCAGAAATTAATCCAATTTAATAATGTTTACAAGGATCTAGTATTATTGGTGGATCGTAGTAGAGAGAAAAATTTGTGTTGTCACTCGTTTGTGACGAATCTAGCAATAATGTTGTCGATGTTAGTGACATTATATCAATGTTGTTAGATTATTTTTACGCGATAAGATCGTTGTTTAAAATTATATACTCGGATGATGTTAGTAATCCACTCGATCGAAATGATCGAGTGTGTCTACGATTTCGTTGTCGATTTCTTTACTTTCATTCCCAGCTTCTTTTGATGATATTGTGAACATAATCTGTCAACCAATTCAGCGTTTGATGTAAAACTTTAACTCCGTATCCGTATTTATTTTTTTCTCTTTCCCCGTCGTATGTTTTTGCAACTATGCTCAGTTTATTTCTATATTCTGGTCTAATTTCTTCACTGAGGATATCGTCTGTAACTTTAATATATAAACCTGCTATGATGCCCTGCCTGTAATTAATGCTGTAAAGTGGTAAATTATGTATACTATCAGTTAGTCTTATATTATCGTAATATTCAGCCGCTTCCTCACGTATTCCTTCCAATTTAGTCATCCATTTTGTGTAATTTAGATCTTCAATCCTATTTTTTAACCGATCGACGCTATTTTGTTGTTTCTTTACTTCTTCCTTAAAATTTTCATCAAGTAGGTCTTTTCGTCGCTATTTCCAACCTTTTTGCAGCATTATCCAAGTATTTTTTAAGTTCGATGTATTCTTCTATCATTTTGTTGATCTCGTGTATTTTGTATTTGATAAAATACTTGACGTCAAATGACTCATATTCCTACGAGTTTATTTCATCATGTTATCCTTCTAGTGTTTTCTTTATTACAGCTTCACGCGAACTAATATCTCCTATTTTAGATCCTATTTCTCCCATCATCCTCTGTTGTTCCGTAGCGCACTTTCCCAATTTTCTCGGTTATCACTATTGCAGCAGCTTCTGTTTCAGCTTTTTGTTTTTCTTCGAGTACGCCTAACAAACCTTTTTCTTGCATTTTTTTCAGTTCTTCTGGAGATATATTTGGCACTTCCGGTTGCTTGCCAAGTACTGCTTCTGTAATCGACTTAAAAAGTTTAGCAGTTGTTTCTTCTGCAGCACATTGTCCTTCGCGTGCTTTTGAACCTTTTTCATAAATGCAGCTCGAGTTTCAATAAACTTCTTTAGTAATTCAATTCTTTGTTATTGCTTGTCCATCGTTATTTTTATACGATTTATAAAATCACCTAGAGAAATTCATTGATACAACAACGAAACATCTTTGCTTAATTACGCGCTAATTTATCAAATAAAAAGAAATTGTATTTGTCCTTGGTTGCTCGATTATACAATTCAATTAATTTATCCTCGGTTATATCGCCGCATTGCTTGTTTGCAATATTTCTCACATCGACATTATCTAATCCGGGAAACAGTATTAAACATCCCGTATTTCGCCGAATAAATATGTCGACGTTAGAAAACCCATGCGCAAGATAAACTGAATTACATCTTTTATTACGCGATAATGAAAAGTATGATCTGATCTTATTCATCTCCTCGTTGTTTAGCGGAATATCATCAGGTACAATTATTTTATGCTCGGATGAATCAAGTTCATCGACAGGAATTAAATCCTCTGGTTGTTTGACAAAAATATATCATCGCTAGCATCAATCTCATCGCGAAGTTTGTCGTTGTACTCGTTCAATAATTTGTACTTATCCTGTTGTGGATTAATTGTGTAAATATACACCCTGTCATAGTTAAAGTAATCGTTGAGCAAAAGATCTAATAATAAATTTGTTTTACCAGATCCTGTACGACCAACAATGAGATAATGACAATCAGGAGGTTCGTTGTTGTGTTTATGCTTGATTAATCGTTCGGTATCAAAATTTAATATCGATGACCTTGTCGTTGACAACTTTGTTGTTGACTTCGCCGATGACTGCGTCATTCTTGTTATATAATTTTATGTTATATATTTTACATAAAATGAGTTATTACACAAAATTTGGAACAACACTCACATGATCAATTTCCGCCGAAGAACCAATAGTAACTGATACATCAGCGTTCGTCATAAACAAAAACAAAAAACAACGGTCATACAATGACAGGTAATTTATTGATTTCAAATCAACGAGTACTTCGTTTAGAAATGGATTATCCGCCACAAAAGGTTGATCTTACTCAAGCAGTAACTTACTCACAACTAAAAACGATCGACAGTAACAAACTATCATTGACAGGAGGAGCTTTAAACGGTAACTTGGATATGTCAGGAAAAAGTTATAAATTTGGAAACCGCGTATCTACCAGCAAACTGAAATCAAACCCAAGCGGTAAGTTATTTACAGTTGAAGTATGTGGATGGCAACAAGCTTGATAAAACCGATGGAAAGGTTACCGGCAATATTAACATGTCAAGTAAAAAAATTATTGGGTCGGAAACCCCATATCCGCCAGCAAATGTTGATAATACACAAGCGGTGTGTTATGCTCAACTAAAATCTGTTGACGATAACAAGCTTAATAAGGCCGGCGACACAATGACAGGTAATCTGATAATGAGCAGTAACTCAAAAGTAACTGGATTACCAATAACCTCACCTCCAGCTGATGATACTGATGCAATTAGTTATGCTCAGTTAAAAGGAGCACTCACCCCGTATTTAAAATTATCTGGTGGACCAATGTCAGGCGACGTACATATGAGAACCAACAAATTAACAACAACATATGTTCCAGTTAACCCTAATGATCTAACAAATGAAACGTATGTTGATAGTTTATCTGGTGGTGTAAGACGAACCAAAAATAATGTTGGGTATATTCCAACACTTTTTAAGGCAACTGATAACCGAGCTGGGTTTGAGGTAAGCGCATCATCATATTATCCTGAAAATTATCCTCATCACGCTTTCGCCGTTGATTATGGACAAGAATGGACAACTAACGGGGAAAACAAAGACTTTTGGATTAAAATCAAATGTCCTGTTGCATTTGCTATTTGGCAATTTCTTTTGCGCGGCCTATTAAACTTTAGTGTTGGGCGAATTTATGATTGGCGATTGGAAGGCTCAAACAATTATATTAACTGGGCACAATTGTATAGTACAGCAACCACACATATTTCAACAACACAATATTTTACGATTCCAACTGCGAATACCGTTAACAAGTACTTGTATTTTCGAATTTATGTTGTCGATGCTGAAGGTCCGTTTCCAGGATTGACAGCATTTTAAATATGTACACTCGATGATCAAATGTAATCTAATATTGTATGATAAATGTCAGAACCACCAATTATAACCGTTGCGAGAGAATTTTATAATAATATTTTTAACCCCGACAAAGATGTTTCTACAATAAACGTTGACATATCACAAGCGGCAAATGAAATACATTTGATAAAAAATCTTAACATTCAAATGTTAAACTCTCCATTACCAGAAGATATAATTTTTTTCGCGTTATGTATATGCGATGACCACAACTAATAGAAGCAATAAGAAACTTTGATATAATAAACAGATCTGTCATCCTGATGATTGTCTAGAAAAACAAAAACAAGTTGAAACCCTGCTAAAAATATTGTTAGAGCTCAGCAAGAAAAATATTGATACAATAATTCAATCAAATCTGATAAAATCACTAGCTTATTATGGAAGAGCGCAGGAGGAAGAACGAATAAACGACAATCATGGTCGTCTTGACAAACTAGCGGAATCTAAAATAGTAAAAATAAAAAGAAACAAAAAGTTATAAGATGATTTTTCAAAACGTGAAATTTTTTAAGCATCTCGGTATGTACTATCACGACAAAGAAACCCTAGTTAAAATCGCTAGTATAACGGTGGATACAACGTTAATTATTAAGGTGTACTTGAACGCAATTCTACCAATGATACGTAAAAACCAGAATTGTTAATAAATCTCTAGAGATAATTAAAAATCTTCACGACGAAATTGATAATCTCGATGATGTTGAGCGAGGAAAGTTTTTTGAAGAAGTCAAACAAACAAGGTTGGAAGAAAAGATTGATTCTTACTACGACATCAGTGAAGAAGATTATGGCGGTAATTTGGCGAATGAAACAAATTTGTATAAACATGAAGTAGAAAACACGTTTGATTCCTACAGTTGGTTAAAGATAAATGAGGTAATAACAGATGAACGATACAGTTATACTTCGTCAGATGTTTATGACAAGTTTACAGATTTTATAGCTGATCCTAACAATAATATGCTTCGTGAGTTTCTTGATTTAATTGTTGGTACTAGAAGTTTTGTCACTGTATAAAAATTGTGAACAAATATTGTATAATGAAAAAACAGATTATCGGTTTCAATCATATTTCAGAGGAAATTCCAAAACAGGATGTGGATACTCTAATGCAGTATTAC
This sequence comes from Megalonaias nervosa, assembly GCA_016617855.1. Lineage (NCBI taxonomy): Eukaryota > Metazoa > Mollusca > Bivalvia > Unionida > Unionidae > Megalonaias > Megalonaias nervosa. Next base: position 72,589 of record JAECUM010009245.1, read on the forward strand.
AAATTTTATCATAAAAACCTTTGGTATGCAAAACAATGTTACAAGTATTATAGTAGAATACTTTGGGTAATATCATATTTACCACTGCTAATGACTGGTTCTGGTATAATTTCTAGTGTAACATCATTAAACCCGTTTTTGTTAATAATATCCGATGTTGGTGTTTCTCTTGCAGCATCGTGTAAAATAATTGAGCCTCGACTTGAGACTTCAAAAAATGCTTCAAAAACAGCAAGTATCACTTATAAAAAAAATTGCTTGATCAGATACGATCTTATTTGCGAGGTGTAAAATACGATATGGACGATTTAATACGTGAGTTTCGTATTATTGACAGTATGTTAACAGATATTCTACCAATGAGAATTAGCAGGTATAAAAATAATTATCAAAAAAAGTATTGTGATGATAGGGTATGAAATTTTGTCTAAACTTTATAAAATAATCCGACAAAAAAAAACTTTAGAAATAAAATCTGCCTTGCCAATGAAGAGGGAGATGGATTGGTGGGGGTCTGTGGGACAGGGAAGTCGTATTTGTTTGGATAAATTTGTGGGTGGTTCTGGTCATTTGGAGAAATAGGTCTCTGAGCCAGAAACCTCCATTACACCAACTACTTTGGATATCAATTCAGTTTGAGATTTTGAGGGAGTTTAATTTCCAGCTCTCTACTTTGTATGAGATTTCTTGTAAAGAGATGATATCATCAATATCAGCAGCCTGACAGATCAAGTAATCATTGTATTTCATATGACGTTCTGGTGCAGTTTACTGCTCGACAGACTTTATTTCTGAACCTAATTTGCCAGACCTGACTAATTGGCTAATTCCACCAATAAGTTGGATGAGAGTACAGTCGTTTGTGACATGCAGACATATTGAGGTGACTTTGCATCTGACTGGCTGAGCTTGTGACTATTTCTATATCAAATCTCCTAAATAATCTTATATAATCAAGATGTTGAACGAGTTCAATTAGGAGCAAGATCTGCATATATCAGGTTGACTGCGCTTCTGATAATGCTAAAATTACTACCGATAATGCTATAAAATAAACTATTAATAGTTCTACGATTGCTTACTACTGATAATACTACTACTATTACTGATAATGCTAACACTACTGATAATGCTACTACTACTACTGATAATGCTACAACTACTGATAATGATAATACTACTGACAATCTACAACTATTACTGATAATGCTAAAACTACTGATAATGCTACTACTACTACTGATAATGCTACAACTACTGATAATCTTACAACTACTGATAATGCCACAACAACTACTGATAATGCCACAACTACTGGTAATGCTACACCTACTACCGATAGTGCTACATCTACTACCAATAATGCTACACTTAGTATTACTGATAATGCTGCAACTACTAATAATGCTAGAACCACTACTGCTACTACTAATAATACTACTACTATTACTGATAATGCTAACAACTACTGATAATGCTACAACTACTACTGATAATGCTACAAATACTACTGATAATGCTACAGCTACTGCCATAATACTACACTTAGTATTACTGATAAGCTACTACTGATAATGCTACAACTACTAATGATAATGCTACAGCTACTGCCATAATGCTACACTTTGTATTACTGATAAGCTACTACTGATAATGCTACAACTACTGCTACTACTGATAATACTACTACTACTGATCATGATAATACTACTGATAATCTACAACTGTTACTGCTAAAACTACTGATAATGCTACTACTACTAATAATAATGTTGCAACAACTACTACTGATGATGCAACAACTACTACTACTACTTATAATGGTACAACTACTACTGCTACTACTGATACTGCTACTACTACTACTTTTTAATGCTACTACTACTGATAATGCTACCACTACAAGTGCTGCTACTGATAATGCTACCACTACTACTACTGATAATGTTACTACTACTGATAAGGCTACTACTGCTACTTATAATACTACTACTACTGATAATGTTACTACTACTACTACTGATAATGCTACTACTACTGATAATGATATTACTACTGTTAATGCTACAACTACTACGGATTATGCTACAAATACTACTGATAATGCTACTACTACTACTACTGATAATGCTAATACTACTACTGATAATGCTACAACTACTACTGATTATGCCACAGCTACTACTGATTATGCTACAACTCCTACTGATAAAACTACTGCTATGACTGATAATACTACTTCTATTATTGACAATGCTACAACAATTGCTGATAATGCTACAACTGCTACCGATAATGATACAACTACTACTGATAATACTACTGATATTTCCGATAATGCTACAACTACTACTAATAGTGCTACATCTACTACCGATAATGCTACTATTACTACTGATAATGCTACAGGTATTGCTGATAATGCTACTACTACTGATAAAGCTACTACTACTACTGATAATGCGACTACAACTGACAATCCTACTACAACGGACAACGCTACAACTACTACTAATGATAATACAAATTCTGTTACTGACAATGCTACTACTACTAATAAAGCTACTACTACTACTGACAATGCTACTACTACTACTACTACTGATAATGCTACTACTACTACTACTACTACCAATAATTCTACAACTACTACTGATAATACTACTGCTATTACTGATAATGCTTCAACTACTACTGATATTACTACTACTGATAATGCTATGACTGTAACCGATAATGCCACTACTACTACTGTTACTGATAATGCTACTACTATTACTGATAGTGCTACTGCTATTACTGATAATGCTACTTCTGCTGATAATAATTTTACTACTACTGATACTACTACTAATAATAATAAAACTACTGCTACTACTACTGATAATACTACTACTGCTACTGACACTGCACCTTCTACTGCTACTAATAATGCTACTACTGATACTACTACTAGTAATGATACTACCACTACTACTGCAACTACTATTGATAATATAACTACTATTACTACGGATAATAGTACTTTAGTAATAATAATATTACTACTATTGATAATGATGCTACTACTATTGGGAATGCTACTACTACTGATAATGCTACTGCTATTACTACTTCAACTACTAGTACTACTTCTACTACCACGGAGTACTAAACATGCTACTACT
>JAECUM010009246.1:0-93153 GCA_016617855.1 Megalonaias nervosa
ATATATATATATATATATATATATATATACATTGTTACAAATTTTACATGAATACAAATATACTAGTCCAGATGGGTATTTTGAGACTATGTTAAGTAAGATGTTCTGCCAAAGAATGTTTTGTATCATTTATATTATGTACAATGATCAATGTGTTTTACAATGTCTACCATCTTTGTTTTGGAGGCAATTTATGTATTGGAGGCACCCCCAGTGTGTCATCATTTGTTTACATTGTTTCAATGCTGTAAATCACACATATAATAGTTTCATGTACAGATGGATATTCTGAAGCTATGTTATGTTCAATGTATTACAAAACAAATGTTCTGTATCATTGATATTATGCACAACATTCAATGTATTTCACGATGTTCGCCATCTTTGTTTTGAAGGCAATTTATGTACTGGAGGCACCTCAGATTTCCACTACGCGGTGTATACAAGCATTATTGAACACCAATAAACTGTTGATATAACTAGTTTTTACGTAGAATAAGTTATGCTCAACAAAAAAATAATGCACTTACCGTCTCCTGCAAGGATAATGCATCCAGATAGTGCATGTTTTAATTTTCCCGCACCACCTACTTGTTTGGAGGCCAATGTTTACTGTTTATATGTACGACACAACGATTTTAGTGTTTGATCATAAGTTTGTAATTAAGATTGTAATAATACAGTGTGACCCCGCTATAACACGGTAGTTGGGAGCCATAGAACCCGACCGTGTTATAGACCAAACCATGTTATAAGCAACCAGGTCAGTTAGCAGAAGAAAATGATGCATGTACCCAAAAAATTGGGGGGGGGGGGGCAGATAATAAATGCGGGCACAAAAATATGTGCTTCATTGGCACAGTTATCATCTTAAATCGATGCATATTAAATGAGACATACAACTGTAGTGAAAACAGAGAAGGCATATATAATATTTTACTTTATTGAGAGAATCACGCATTGGTATATATATGTGTATACTGTTTATATATACATGTCTAATGCATAGCAATAAAGTATCAACACTGTGTACTCACCCGCGAATCACGTAACATACGTTGAATCCACAATATAAGTAAATCCATCAAAAATATGCACACACACAGAGATTTAAAATATTCAATAATTTTATCACAGGTCATATAGGTCTGAATTCAGTGGAAAAAAATTGCACAGTCACGTAACGAATGATGAAGCACATTTACTTTTCAGTACGTCCAAAGTCAGTAAAAGTTTCTGTTTTAAGTACCATCAGTAGAGTTTGTAAGGATAAACTTTTATCCTGTAAAAAGGAAACTTTCACGGTGCAGTAAAAGTGTTCCAGTCACGATGGAAAATGAAACAATTCATCAGTTTCCATTGCTTTTATTTAAGTTCGGTAATGACTTCCTTTGAAGAAAGGTTCTTTGTTTTTATTGAAGATTGTAGTCGGCTTTCTTTGATGAAGGGTGCATGCGTTATTGAAGTCACCGATAAAGGACAGCTTTAGAGAATCAAACAAAGGCCCATTTCTTATTGTGGCGGCAACATCAAAAAATTGTATTGCATAATTGAGACTGATTTTTTTTTTTCATTTGCTTAGTTCGTTTTCATAACAATTGGTGCTTCAAAGGTAATGTTTTCTTTGAAATTTCAGCTACTATTTTATCTGGGTACATTTTTTTTAAAAAAAATTAATTGTCCGTCGTATGGTCAATTGTAGTTACCATTCCTCCCTGCCTACTGAATAGACAAGTGAGAGCTTTTTTGTTTTTACATTTGTGGTACTGGAGTGATGCTGCCTTCCACGCATGCGTCAGAAATTTAAAGAAAGGGTCAATCGACGATAGAGACGCATGTGATCTGGACTGATGACAGGGATTACTACAGAAAATGTGAACGTTCTGAAGGATTTAATTCTGAGTGAAAAGAAGAGGAATTTTACTTACTATCCACATACAAATGTCAGTCTATGTAAATATATTAATTACTAGCGAGCGGCCAAAAATCCAACCAAAGACAGATTATGAGATAATGCCTTGTCCCATTGATCTCCCCTACCAGAAATGTAAATTTGAAGAAAAAAAGCAGATGTTTCAAAACTTTTTTTTTTTTTCGTACTTTTAAAAAGAATTTTTTTTTGTGTGTACGAGAAAAATACATGTATATGAAATTTCGAGAGCCATACCACGGCCGTGTTATATGTGAATTCGTGTTATAACGGAGCATGCTATAGCGGGGTCACACTGTATAATTAGCATTCAATACTTGTTATGAATCTCAATATCTTAACGATATTTAATATTTATTGAGTCTTAAATACTTGTTAGCAATATGTACTATTTTGGCAAAGTGTTACACTGTGTAGTGCAACTGAAGGTTATAAATACGAGTGTCATGCATTTCAGTCAGTTTCCCTTCAAGTGGCATCGGGTTCGTATGCAAATGCAATACGTAATGTATAATTGGCTTCCAAAAGTAATATGGAATGTTATCATACTCTAAACAGAAATTAACTGAAAATAATCACATTAGAATATATACATTCATTTCTGCAATATAAAATTTAGTAAATTTCGGTACTAAGGAAAATCAAAGCCAAAGATAAAGCATTGAGTACTTTTACGTAGGGATATAGGGCCTCCATAACGCTATTTCAGTACACTTGTATGACTTTATATTTTGATCATAACAGAAATGGTAACCTGTTTTGCATGTTAATTCTATTTATTTGAATCTGTTTGTTATTGGGATTTTAATGTTACCCCTATAAATATTCTTAAATCATTATAGTAAATTTTATTTGATCAAAATTATTATTTAATACAAATTGTTGAGACTGTTGGTTATAATTATATGTACATTCTGTTATATTAATTTATTTATTGACTAGGAAGGGAATATATAAAATGTATTATATTAATTTGTTTATTAACATTTTAAGACTAAAATATATCCTCTATTTTTCTCATTCAGATTTTATGTTGTTTATATACTTAGACAAATAATTTCCTCACATATAAGTAGCTAGTATAAGAAGCTATTATTCTACATGGATTTTGTCTGTTATCAGATTACTTTCTAAATACTACCAGTACACTATAATATTGCAACCAATTCAAGGTCTCAATTTAAGGATTGCCGATGTTTTGAAACAGGAAGTAATTTTCTAAATATAAGTGAGCTTGTGCTGGGAAATTAAACCGGGGTGAGCATGTTACAATAAATAAATATATATATATATATATATATATATATATATATATATATATATATATATATATATATATATATATAATCTACCAAGTTACCAAGTGATAATTTGTTCCAAGCAAGAATCAAACCCATGTCATCAGAAATGACAACTATCATCTAGCTCTCATACACCAGCACTCACAGCCATGCATTCACCTGCAGGTATCAACCTCATTTTTTTAGCTAACAGCACACATACAGAAGACTACAGGCATCAACTTTAGTTTCTATGCTAACAGCATACACACTGCAGAATCTGCAGGTGTCGACTTCATTTTTTGTGCTAACAGGATAGACACTGCAGATTCAATAGGTATCTACTTTGGTTTCTTCACAAACTGGATATACCCTGCACATTCTCCTTTCATTTCAGCTTTTGTGCTAGCATCATAAACTTCACTGACTTTTCAGTTTCTGAGCTCAGTGCTTACTCCATGCAGACTCAGCAGGCATCTATTTCAGTTGCTGCATGAACAGCTTTCATCCTGCAAACTGCATATACCCTGCAGACTGCAGGGGCAGTATACCATGGCATATGTGGCAAACAGCATATACCCTGCAGACTGCAGAGGCAGTATACCATGGCATATGAGGCAGACAGCATATACCCTGCAGACTGCAGGGGCAGTATACCATGGCATATGTGGCAAACAGCATATACTCTGCAGACTGCAGGGGCAGTATACCATAGTGTATGTGGCTCTATACTGTCTATACTAGGATGAACATGATACAAAATAAATTGGTAAATCAGTGTCTGGTAATAGCAGTGCAAGTGCATACATACCTTGCTAAACTCTTTTTCTAGTCTGTTCCGTTCATCCTCAAAACTTTTCCGTTCTGACCGCTTTTCACTGATCAGTGTGCTCAGTTTGTCTAGTGTGGAAGCTACAAGCTGGTCAACTTTTCTCTGGAACAGCTGAGCAAGTTTCTCTGTCTCACACACAATGGTTTCCCAGGCCTGAATAATTCCCATGAAATATGAAATAGATTTTTTGACAGGAAAAGAACCAATTTAAATTGGAATCGCTTCATTTAAAAATGGTATCTAATCTATTGGAACTGTTTGACTTCCCTTACATATATATTCTCACAAAAGATGTGAATACACTGAGGAACTGTAGTGTTCTATGAATATTTGATCACATGTCCCTAAAAGGGACTGCTGTTCTATTGGCAGGGCAAAACTCACTGGAATCCATGAGATTTCTTTCTTGCTTATGAAGCAACTTCTGACCTAGACCCCAAGGTCATGATGGGGCTAATTCTTATCTGAGTACCATGGAGATATACAAAGATATCAAGTATGTCCCAATCTAATCACATGATCGCTGACACTGAATTCAAGGTCACTTAGTGCTACTGACTAAACTCACTGGAGGTATGGCCCAGAGTTTTTATAATTACACTCAATTTACTGAAAATTCAAGTTATTGTGTTCACAAGACAAAAAAATTAAATAGTGACATCATACCTTAACTCCAAAATGATGGGGAGTTGAATATGTTCTTAATTACAAACCTTATCATGTAAAATATATCTAGGTGAAATATGGGTTTATGTACATTTATACCTGCACCTAATGCAAAAAAAAGTATAACAGCCCATTTACAAAATTTCACTGTCTATCGTGTATGTATGAATACTCCATCTGAAGTATATTTATTTACTCATAACTCCCAAATGGAACAAATAAATTGTTAGCTTTTAATAAAGACAAAAGAACCTGCCTGAAATAAGGAGCAATATGTTGAATACTCTGACTTCTCAATCTTCTGAGCTATCTGTACAAAGCTGAAGAGTGATTGGGCATATTTTTTGTCACCATCAATTTTCTTCTGAAGGCAAGATTTCATGGTCTCCAGCAGCTTAATTTCTGTGTCCTGAATGCGCAGCAATGCATCATGGGATGTTCGTCCCTGTAGGTCAGTTCCAAAACCCATCTAAAAGGGTACATGAGATCTTTTCATAAGCTGCTACACAAATTACCACACAGACATAAGCTAGATTGATTGGGTGTGGTTTTATGGTGCACCAGCCTCTAATTGAGTATTATATCTATACATGAGTATTATACCTATATCTCTAATTATTATACCTATACCTCTGAGTATTATACTATACCTCTAATTGAGTATTATACCTATACCTCTGAGTATTATACTATACCTCTAATTGAGTATTATACCTATACCTCTGAGTATTATACTATACCTCTAATTGAGTATTATACCTACACCTCTAATTATTATACCTATACCTCTGAGCATTATACAATACCTCTAATTGAGTATTATACCTATACCTCTGAGTATTATACCTAAATCAAGTTGTATGAGAATATTTCTGTACTCTTCTCATAATTTACAATAGGCATTTGGCAAATTTTGTGGGACAATGGCAGTGTCAGGTGACCCAATGTACTCTAAGCTTACCCAAGTCACAACACTTATTTTCATCCAAGCCTCTGTTGATAACACTTTAAATTATCTTACCTGATGCAAGTGATACAGGGTTGTCTTAAAATACTAAAAGCAATACCAGTAAAACCCTCTTAGTTTTCTGCTCATAACTACACCTCCAAATACACAGCTCCAAATTTTGGGATGCTAAAGATCCAGTATGAAAATACATTTGAAAAGAACTGGCAAACAAGGAAAAACCTTTATTTGTTCACACCTGCTTTACTGTTTTCATTTGGTTTTACTCATAGGTCTATAATATGTAAATTCAGATTCAATACATAATTAATAAACCAATTTACATGTGCAGTCATTGGGTGAGGCTGAGTGATGTAAAGGTTCTTTCTTCCAATTTCATGAAAATAATGTTCTTTTATTCCTTGCACCCCTTTAAAAATCAAATAAAATCATTCCTACTATATGAACCTTCATCAATGAAAATAATGACCAATATTCAAGATCATGTTTCTTTTTTCCCCCCAAACCTGTGGAAGGGCCTCAGATAATGCAAAACTATCATGGCCTGAAGATCAGTTAGCTTAAGCTTGGATTTTTTGGAAATGATCTTTCCCCTGATAAGTGTTCACAATCCTATCAGTCTGGATTCCCCCTCCCCTGAGGAACAGAAAAATGAATGAGTGAAGAGAGATTGGAACCTGTCATTGTTTTGATAAAAGGTCATATGGATTAATTGTAGCTGTAACTTTCCACTTGCACTAAACTACCCCTCCCACCACCACTCCAGTACATACTGATATCTGACTACTTACTGGTAACTGATAACTGTTAGGCAATACATTGCTGCATGTGGATGTTACAACAGTGACACTTCTAACAGGCTTTATGACCAGGAAGTAAAATGTGTAACAGCAGTGTTTCTTCTGTAGCACTTCACTTAATCGAGAATGTACATGAAGTCTACTCTGCTCACACATGTACATATCCGTGAAAACCTGATCTGTACAACAATGAAAATTATTAACTTGGGTATCTGATATATTGATACAATATAAATAATGCAAGTTGTGTTTACTGAGAACATGGTTCCCAATGTAAATTTTTTTTTTGTTTTTTTTACCATAAGATTAAAATTGGCCAAACAAACTTTTAAATTAGAAAGAAGATTAAAATTAAGGTAAAGGTGTTATTTATATATATTTATATAAGTTCTAGCAAGCATGGCATGCAAAGTGTTGGACAAATTTATCAGCAAGTGTCTAAATGCATGAAAAAATAGATCTGTCAAAATAACTACAGTAATCCATCATTTTCAACTCGGGGAACAAAGTAGGTATATAACAGGGCTCTCTACAGATTTCAAAACTGAAGAGTCATTTGATCCTTGACACCAAAATCAAAATGAAAACTTCAAGAGCCAAAACTTGAATCTCAAGAGTCATTTGTTTTTTAATGACCTCGTACTTGGGATTGTTTGATATTTGTGCAGCAAAATAGTGAATAAAGGGAAACACCTGTATAGCATTTTGTAACTGATGATTAAGATTTCTTACAACTTCAGGAGATTTATTCTCATCCTCCTCACAATGCTTACTAATTTTAGATTTTTTCTGAGGGTCGGAATGATCATCATTGGCAGGTTGTTTCTGAGACCAAGACGGTAAAGAAAATATCCTTCCAGAACCATTGTTGTTAATTAATATGAACCAGTGTATGACACCACTTCATTTCCAAGATTTAAAAAATCCATTTCATTCACAAGATCATTGATGGGTGACCAGTGGTGGCACTGTGATGATTAAGTTACACACTTAACAGGCCCTCAATGGTTTTCTTGTTAGAAAGTGATGACTGAAAGGATATGGTAGTGTACCCTCTCATCATCTGTCCAGATTTTCCCTTGAAACATTTTATTGTTGAGAAGAAGGTGAACGTCTTCTCTCATTCAGCATTAGAATGTGGCAATGACAAAACAACCACACTTTTAGCCTGCAAGAAATACCAAAACTTCATTTTTTTCGGTGGCTGGATTTATAACATTGCTGACTGCTCTCCAGTAATCCTCCAAGCCAAGTTCATCCTAAGAAGAAAGTTTCAGAGTCGGATATGAAATGTACTCCCGAATTGCATATTTCTTAGCCATTTTTTTTTTTTTTAGCATTGAAAGAAAGCTTACGTTTCAGCATCTTGACATGATCTCAACTACAACATTGATCAACTTCTCAATATTTCTCTGTAAACATTTTGAACCATGCAAAAACAATTCAAAAAAACAAAATCAAAGGTCAGCCAATTTTTATTAAAAGACTTGAAAGCCATCATGAACCACCTTTGATCCCTTCATTACATAAAACATCCTGCATCTGGACTTAATTCTCCAAATTACAAAAGTAAGCTAAATCAATTAACAGATTGTTGTTTTCACGCATCAGCATTCATAGCCTGATTACCACACATCACTGCACCAGTATTACATTTCCGGTCTCCGGTAGACTGCATATGATGGAATTTCCATGTATCAGAAATGGGTAAAATTTAAATTCCATGTGTTGAAACCCGAAGGGTAGGTGTCTATTGTGATTTCTAGATAAGAAGGCCAATGGTACAAATCCAATGTTGATTCAGCCATCCACTTGGGAGGAGTAGAGATAACAATATTTTCAAGAGGTTACCACCATAGTGGCCATATTGAGGATTTGACATTTTCATTTAGGACCAGCTAGACATCATATGAAATCTTCTGATGAAAACCCCATGTCAAAATGACTTTCAATTTACGAGGAGTAACTAAAACAAGATTTTCAAGATGGCAGACAATGGAAGTCAGATCATCGCCATTTTAATTCAGGATCACCAAAACAATGTAAGAAGTCTTTCAGTGAAAACTCCACTCTGAACATTCATTCACTTATGGTAACAAGATTTTCAAGCTGGCCACTGTGGCAGCCACTAATAAGAAGCCTTCAGGTGTAAAACTCCTGTTGATATGACCATCCATTAAGAAGGAGTAGTTGGTTGTGGGTGGTGGCCATGCTGATGTTAGTTAAATTGGTAACATTTATGGTTACAATCAACTGGACATCATAAGAACTCTTCTGGTAAAAAGCCAACATCAATATGACCTCTGTTCAGATGGAGTTGTGATAACAAGTTTTACAAGATGGCTGCCATGGCAGTCATATTGGGGGTCAGATTGGCACCATTTTTATTTATCACCATGCAGTCAATACAAGAATTTTATTTAGTGAAAACCCCATAGCGATATGTCATAGAGTAGCGATAATAGGATTTTCATGATGACTGGATGTAGGATCAGCATGATTTTCATTTAAAATTAACTAGACATAATTAGTTTTTTTGTGAGAACTTCATGTTGATATGATCATCCATTCAGGAGGAGTAACAATAACAAGATTCCAAGATGGCTGCCATGGTGGCCATATTGGACATCATATCAGCATCATTTCATGTAGGACCAACTTGACTATGGGATGAATGTATGTGTCAAGTTAAACTACTTAGTTTAGAAAGAGTAGCAATAACAAACTTTTGCTAATGGATGAACAGATGATGAACATAAGCTTTTCTGGTCTGCAACCAGTGGAGTTTTACACACAAAAAATTATGATGACTTCCATAAGTTACAAGATGCCAATTAATATCAGTAATTCTGAAAAGGAATTTCAATTAAAGAAGTATACTGGATTCACTTTTTGGATTTTGTTTATCCAAAAGGTTTAAATTGTAAAATCACATATAAACTTCATTAATTGATACATGTACAGTATTTAATCAATTCCATACATTTAAAGGAAAATATAACTGTTTATCAATTTCCTTATATATATATTCTATTATTATAGTTTTAAAGGAGACATGTACATCTACTGATCCAGTTTTATATATTTATTATGTATTATTTGTATGTGTCAATTTTCTATAATAAAGACTTGACTTTATGAGGGTTATTCAGTATAATGTATTCTCCCTGAGGTCCTCCGGATGTATAAAAAGTTAAGAAAAGAATGCATATGAACATTAAGTATAACAACACCAAGCATATATGAAATGCATTAACAGAATAAACTGGAGTGCAAGTTTTTCAATATTACAACGAAAACTGCCTTTCAAGATGATTGGCACATGAGTTGTTTTGAACACATTTAGGTTTGTTTCTGATCTAATTGCTTTGGGGAGTTCATTCCATAGAATAGTACACGAGTAAGCAAACGATTTTTTTAAAAAGTTTTTGCCTTTGGAAATGGAGTTATGCAATGATCTCTCTGTGTGTGTGATTTGGATTTTTAACATAGCTTTCACAAGTTTTCAGTCATATCGCTACAACATCTGCAGTGTGGCAGTTTATAGTGATGTCGAGCACTGGGGCATCATGCCCCAACCAGTCACATTATCCTTACACCAGGCTGACCAGTCCTAACACTAACCTCTCTTAATGCTGAGCACCTAGTGAGGCAGCTGTTAGTACCATTTTTATAAGTCTTTGGTATGACTTGGCTGGGGTTCAAACCCACGACCTCCTGCACCCGAGGCAGACACTCTAACCACTAAGCCACCGAAGTGATCCAATGATCATTTGTACTTGATCTGACTGTTCATGCATGAAAGACATTATATACAACTGTAGCTAAAATGTCTTTGTATATGAAATTCACACCATGACATCATTTTGTCAATAATGTTAATCTCCAAGAAATAAATGGGGGGTTTAATGTATTAAACAACTATCTAAATTCAGTCTGAAGGAGTAGCCATGCGGAAACAGTCACGGATTTTACATACAGATGCAGTATAATGCCTTATTAAATGTACATGAAGAAGTACATGTAGCATTAGATGATGATCTAAGTAACAGTTGCATGTATACAATATGCCCAAGAAAACATTTTTGCTGTGTAACAAAAATTCTCATACCGTATCCTCTCCATATACTGCTGGTGAACCATACAATATGGTTGATGTTACTTCTCCCTCTGCGGCTCCTTAGGTTTCTAACACGTCAATTTCTTCATGTACATCTGATATGTCTAACTCTACTACAGGACATCATCATTGAAAAGATGAGTGCAATATACTATGTACTTCATATCTTTATGTAAACAATTCTCAAGGTGATGACGAGCAATCACTAAAGTCCAACAAAAATACATTCCTGCATAGTGTTACCTCTAAAAATCCCATATCAAAACTGTCCTATATTGGCATGCTCAACTGCACGATCAATCCCATGATCAAAACTGTCCTGTTTGACCTGCACAGTCTTACGATCAAAACTGTCCTGTGCTTGGCCTGCTCAATCCCATGATCAATCAATCCTATGATCAAAACTCTCCAGCGCCTGGCCTGCTAAATCCCATGATCAAAAACTGTCTTGCATTTGACCTGCTCAATCCCATGATCAAAGTTGTATTTTTCTGGCCTGCTCAATTATACTGTATGTTCAAAACTGTCCTGTGCTTGGCCAGCTCAACCCCATGATCAAAACTGCCCTGTGTTAAGCCTGCTCAATGTTATAATCAAAACTGTCCTGTGTTTGACCTGCTCAATACAAGAATTAAAACTTTCCTGTGTTTGGCATACTTAATCTTATCAAAACTATCATGGTCTGGTCTGCTTAATCCCATGATCAATCAATCCTATGATCAAAACTGTCCTGTGCTTGGCCTAGTAAATCCCATGATCAAAACTGTCTTGCATTTGACCTGCTCAATCTATGATCAAAACTATCCTCTGTCTGGTCTGCTCAATCCCATATCAAAACTATCTTGTGTTTGGCATATTTGATCCTATGATCAAAACTGTCCTGTGTCTGGCATGCTCAATGCCATGATCATTAAATTTTTAGGATCAAAACTGCAGTTTTTGGCCTGCTCAATCCTATAATCAACACAATCTTGTATTTGGCCTGCTCAATCCTGTTATCTAAACTACTCATGCATTTGGCCTGCTCAATCCTGTTATCAAAACTACTCATGCATATTGGCCTGCTCAATCCTATGATTTTATGATAAAAACTGCCAAGTTTTCAGCCTGCTCAGTCCCATAATCAAAACTGTTGTGTTTAGCCTGCTCAGTCCCATAATCAACACTGTCTTGTGTTTGGCCTCCTCAATCCTATGATCATACCATTAATGATCAAAACTGCCATGTTTCTGGAATGCTCAGTCACATAATCAAAACTTTCCTCTATTTGGTCTGCTCAATCCTATGATCAAAACTGCCTTGTGTTTGGCCTCCTCAATCCCAAAATAAAAACTGTCTTGTGTTTGGCCTGCTTAAACCAATGATCAAAACTGTCATGTGTTTGGCGTGCTCAACCCCACAATCAATCAAACCTATGATCAAAACTGTCCTGTGTTTGACCTGCTCAATACAAGAATTACAACTTTCCTATGTTTGGACTACTAAATCTTACAATCAAAACTGTCCTGTGCTTGGCCTGCTAAAACCCATGATCAAAACTGTCTTGCATTTGACCTGCTCAATCCCACATCAAAACTATCCTCTGTCTGGTCAGCTCAATCCCACATCAAAACTATCCTGTGTTTGGCATGTTTGATCCTATGACCAAAACTGTCTTTTTTTTTTGGGCTCAATCCTAAGATAAAAACTGCCTTGTGTTTGACCTGCTCAATCCCAAGATAAAAACTACCCTGCGTTTGACCTGCTCAATCCCAAAATCAAGACTGCCCTGTGTTTGGCCTGCTCAATCCCAAAATCAAACTGCCTTGTGTTTTGCCTGCTTAAACCTATGATCAAAACTGTCATGCATTTGACCTGCTCAATCTCATGATCAAAATTGTCCTATATTTGGCCTGCTCAATCCCAAAAACTGCTTTGTTTTGCCTGCTCAACCACACAATCAATCAATCCAATGATCAAAACTGTCCTGTGCTTGGCCTCCTAAATCTCATGATCAAAACTGTCTTGTATTTGACTTGCTCAATTCTATGATCAAAGCTACTCCGTGCCTGGCCTGCTAAATTCTAATGTATGATCAAAACTGTCCTGTGTTTGGCCTGCTCAATCCCATGTTCAAAACTGACTTGTGTTTAGCCTGCTCAATCATATAACCAAAACTGCCTTGTGTTTGTCCTGGTGTCTAGCATGTTCAGTCCTATGATCAAAATTATGTTTGTCCTATGATCAAAAACTGTCCTGTATTTGGATGTACCCACACAGGCCACTTTCTGAGCAATGACTATTGGCCCCAAAGAAACTATGCTTTCACATTGGTGAGCTAACAAGCAAAGGTAAAAAGATGAGAGGTTCATGTGAGATCACCAAATGTGACTTATCATAACCTACAGAGACATAGGAGTTAGACAGGCTTATGGGAAATGGTTCAATCCTCATGGGCTTTAATCTCTATGAATGAAAGGTCCCTCTCAGTAAGGGACTAGTAAGCTCATGTGATAGTTAAGGTAATCCACATCAAAATGGTAGATGCTGATGAGGAGAAAAAAGACATTTCCTATCCTTATCTCCCTTTATCTACCAAAAAACCCATAAAACTTTAATTGGACATAAATGTCAATCTTAATCATCCCCAACACAGATATGAATGAGACTGGGGATCTCAATGAGAAATGGAGCAACTGATGGAAGCTGGTTATTTGCTCGAAAACTTGGTTGGCAAAGGAGAAAAAACAACTCTTAATTTCCACTGAATGGTGGACAGCGTGGTTCTATGGATAGGCATGAAGCTTGCTCCTTCTTCTTGTGGCTGTTAAGGAAAGCAAGAAATCAGACTTGTGGGTAAGGTTCTCAAAAGATCCACTCAAGGGTTCATAGGGGGTTTTAGTTAGCGACCACAAGACACATCAGTGATTCAATCCAGGCATTAGTTAGTGAGACACTGATCTCTGCAGCTCAAAATACCTGATTGGGTTTGCTATGTGAGAATCTGCACCAGTGGTTGGGCCCTTTAAAAATCTGAATGTGAATATAGCCCTTGATAATAGAAACAAAGAAATGTTTCTCTTCAAAATGGAAGAGAAGAAAATCAGACCCTGCACTTAGAGAGGTACAGCTAAACACATTTCATATTGCTTTTGTTGTTGTTGTTGTTATAGGGTTTAACGCCATTTTTCAGCACAAGATAGGCTATACATGGCGGCCAGTATTAATGGTGGAGGAAGAACCCTGGAAAATCCCGGGAAGAACCACCGACCCACGAGAAGCTACTGGCAGGCTTTCTCACGTATCCATGTTAGCCGAGCCTGGACTCGAACTTACGCAGGTGAGATGGCAGTGATCCGTAACGGTCAGCGCTTTAGACCACTCGGCCACTCGGGGTCCCCATTTCATATTGCACCAATCACAAAAGATTCTTCACTTGGTATCACAAAACTTGGGTGTAGATCATTTCCTAGACTTAACAATGCATTTTGCAACTTTGTTACAAAAATCTACCTGTCCTGGTGGTGAAATCATTTGAGATGAGCCAAACATGAAGGAGGGATAATCTCTGGGCTGTTGTATAGGAGAAAGCCCCTGTGCTGTGACAGAAAGTCCCTTTTCTGGGGTAATATTCTTGGCTGATATGACTTTCTGCTCAGGAGGAGTGGCAGTAACAAGATTTTAAAGACTGCTGCTACAATAGCCAGACAGGATCAGCACCATTTTAATTCAATACCAACTAGACATTGTAAGAAGCATTTCACTAAAAACCGTATGTTAACATGATCATCTACTCAGGTGGCGTAGCAATAATAAAATTTTCATGATGGCTCCATGGCAGCCACTATGAATTTCAGATCAGCATGATTTTCATTTAGGATCAACTAGACATCACAAGAAATCTTTTATTAAATCCCCAATCCCATATGACCTGGCCAAGTAATGCCTGTTTTTCATTCATTATCCTTTCCGTGGTGTTAGACAAAATACTTGTTTTACTTCATGGCAGCATGTCGTCGTGTCAGCTAACAGTAACTTCGTTACAGACTTGGGGGGGGGCAAAAATTTATCTTCCCCTGTTTGCTTTTGGACACCTAATTAAAGAATTTAATATGTATTCGGACGACAAAAAAAGTAATTATTTGTTGCCGTCCGAAAACATGCCGTAAATACGGTATACAAACTTTCAGTGCTCAGCACTCATAAAGCATCAGGATAAAGCTGACAAATTTTGCACTCAAATACTCCAGGAATTCAGGAAAATATTGTAGCGATCATAGAGGACACATAGAAAAAGAAATGACTTCAACTGAAATTGTCATAGATACAGTGGAATTCAGTTTTCATGAGGAACTGTCCAATAGAAAATTTCCAAAAATTACTGAACATATAATATGTACTAGCTTTTTTAAATTACAGTACTTCAACAGAAATGTCACTGACCATTTCCCATACATTTATGTGCTGTGATAGCGGTTTCAGCCAACATAGTCAAGAATAAGCTCAGAAAGGTTGAAAGGCTAACAAAATAACCATAAATGGAGCAAGGGAAATGATGTTGTTGTTGTTATTGTTGTTGTTGTTGTTGTGGGGCTTAACGCCATTTTTCAGCATACAATAGGCTATACATGGCGGCCAGTATTAATGGTGGAGGAAGATACCGGGAAATCCATGGAAAGAACCACCAACCCACGAGATGCTAATGGCAATCTTTCTCACATATCCACATTTGCCGAATCTTAGACTCGAACCCACGCAGACAGAGGTGAGATGGCAGTGATCCGTAACGGAGAGCGCTTTAGACCACTCAGCCACTCAAGGCCCCACAAGGGAAATGAAATGAGAAATAACGACCAAAGTAACTGATTATAACCAAGCCAGGAAAATAATTAAACTGAATTGAATTGTATGTATGTACTAGAATGTTCAGCACATGCCACATCTGGCACTACTGTAATGAATAGAAAGAAAATAAATTATTCTGGAAATTTCTTATTGTCTTTTATAAAATTGTGCATATCACATTATTCTTTATAAATATCATTTCTGGCATGTGCACATTTACACCTGTGACATATTGTTATACCCATTTACTTTAGCCCTGACGGTATGAATATTCTCATGTATTCCACCTCTGTAAAACCCTGTAAAGCAATTACAGGGGTCAAGTTAGGCTTGAATTTTAGGGAAAACTGTCTTCATTTGGACAGAGCAGGAAGAAGTGGGAGCAAAGCAAGAAACACAATATACGTGTGTGTTTTTTTTCTTTTATTTTAATTATGTCCTCTATTTCTCAGGATGCATTTAACACAAGTTTTAGGTAATACTTTATTTTCAAGTTGAAAAATCTGTGTTATGTTTATTATCAATACATTTATACTAAAAATTATACTATTCATATCCATTGTATTCATATGCATATATTTGGATTGAGATACGTGCAGAATAATTTGGCCAGAGGACTTGAAAAAAAAACAGCAGAAACTATACATTGTGATTAATTTAACCAGAGATGCCAACCCTCCAGACTCACAATTAGTGAAAAATGGGATAAAAATTAGTGAATTAGTGCATTGGTAGCATGCAGCACTTGAGTAGGTGGCTTAAAGTACTCCAAAACTGAAGTCTGCTGGGGGTGCTATAGCAGTGTGCTTTTTCGCATCGTTCTGCCACATGCACACAAGGGCTCATATCGTTGCTTACAATTTATCTGTCACACATGTAATAATATTACTACATAGTACATATGACAGGTAAATTGTAAGCAACAATACCAGCCCTTGTGCACATTCACAATTGCAAAATTTGCAGCACACTACTGTGCGAAAAGCATAATGTACATTGATGTTTGATGGCTGAATGCTAGGCCAAATTTTGGTGTACTCCAATCTATACTTCACTTTTTGTGGAATACAAATCTTTTTCCTTGAAGGTGAAAACATTTAAACTGCAATGTAGCTTAATTACAATATAGTATTAATCTAGAAGATGAAACGTCGAACGGTGAATGGTTAGTAGTGTCGGCGCATGCACAGAAAACTGTGAACTCAAGCAAATTATGATATATGCTAATCTTTCAATTTCGAAAATTCCAACACTCGAAAAAGCAGTCTTCATGAAGTTTCCCAAACTCTATGTGCTTTTTGCTTCTAATGTGCTTCCTCATATCATCCCTGCCACCATGCCCAATGCTAAAATTTGTGGCACACTGTGTGCAAAAAGCATGATCTATATCGGTATTTGATGGCTGAATGCATGGCCAATTTTTTGTCTATTCCAAACTAAACTTCACTTTTTGTGCAAAAAATTTGTTCCCTTGGTGGTGAAGATGTTTTCAAGATGCGATGCAGAACGATAATTCAAATTAGTGTTGGTGGCGCATATGCGGAGAAAAATTACAGTTAGGCCTGTTACATAAATGTAATTTAATTACTTGTATGTTAGTTTTAAATTCTCTTTTTTATTTTATTTTTGTTTCATTACATTTTGTTGTAATGATTATTTTCATGGGATTTGACTTTGTTTGAAAAATTCAGTCTTTTGTTTTGACCTGATCAGAATGCAAAAATATTACGTTATCACTATATTAGCTCACCTTGGTTCAGACGTTTGTAAACACTAAACGAAAACGATTGGCTGTTACCAAGGTCATGTTCGACCCACGTGTTAGCCATGTTGTAAACAGCCTTTCTTTTTTATTCATTTCCAGCGTGAGAATCTGATTCTTAGATAGGTCTATTCTAGGCTACGTGTAAAATGGCATTTTTTTTACTGCGCTGTTCAAATTAGTGACCACGTAGCCCCATCATGTGAGCCACCATGTGATCTAAAATCGTGGGTTAAAACAGATGTTTTCTAGTAGATTTTACAGTCATATTTTACACCTTTAGAGCTCAAGGTGTTTTTTTATGTTGATGCCAGTTGATGTAGACTTCTTCTATTTTGTGGATTTAATAATTTATATTCTCTAGAAAACACTAGTGCTCTTCTTTATAAAAATTCTGGGACAAAGACATTTAGTGGAAATTTATTCTGGAATTCTAAATGGGAACATTATAAATTGTGATTCAACGAGGAACTGTTGCCATCAGTCCAATGACCTCATCTGATGTCATTGCCTTCCATACTGGAACTTCATTGAGATTCGAACCTGGATTCAATTAGAACTGTTTAGTGATAGGACTTATATTTTTCAAATTCTAGGATTAATTTTTGGATTATTTTCACAAACCGTAAGTCCTATTTCATATTTTTACCTTCTTTTCTAGGGAAATAAATTATTTTGTTAAAACTTACAAAGCTTGTTGGCTTTACTCTTTTCTTTTGTTACTTTTGTACGAGCCTACATGTAACAGTCCACAGTTTCTTTCAAAAGCATTTGTAAAACTACTCATATATATATATATATATATATATATATATATATATATATATATATATATATATATAGAGATTAAAATATGCTAAAATGTGTGCTACAGGGCCAACTGTACGAATCGGCTATAGTTCTACCAATATCATGACTAGAAGTACTGGACCATTTCAGCAACTGCTGATATCACGACAAGCACATAACAAGAAAATATAAAATAATTGAGAATTGGGGAATTCATGATTTTTTTGCATGCAGTGTGAATCCATGAATCGCTACAGAAAGTTGTGAAATTCATGCCACAATCATTAGGGTTGGCAGCTATGATTTAACTGAGATTCGAGTCTTGCAATTTCAAGTTGGTAAAATTGCAGTCAAACAGATTTCTGAACAACGGTACTTTGAAACAACCCCTGTAACATGTACATAGGAGCAAATGTACAAGTGACTTCATACCATAATGTTTGTCATTATTTCATTGTTGCCAATAAAACATTACTGTAACTATTCATAGACAACACAATGAAATTAATACATGGCAGAACTAGACCATTCTTTCCAACCGAATCGACACAACTAAGAACAAGCATTGTGCCAAGTGAATCCATCTATTTTTAGAAAGAGGGATTTTCTAAATATAATCACTCACTTTCTAGCTTTGTTACAACAATCCATTTATAGGACTGCAAATTTATGGTTTTATTATTTGCCACGTACTGGTAATAACCACTTGCTCTAGTTAAATAGTATTTGCTTCACTATCTTTTTCATATTTCACAAAAATGAATATCAGGAAACAACCTTGACCCTAGTGGGTTTATTTTAATTCCAAAAAACATCATTGCTTCATGTGTTTCTGACCTACATGATTAAATAATTAACTAAATCTTCTATCATATAAAATTCAGACTTTGCTTTCAATAAATTATACATTTTCCTTCATCTATCTGCCCAATTATTTACGAAAACAGGCAATGTAATGAAGTGGTATTTCACAGACACAGTGATGACTATCACTATAGGTTCACTTAAAGAAAATAATCCAAACACAGCAGTTAAAATTTTCATTTTAAAAAAAACAAAATGAAATTAGAAAGTGCCCTTCACTGATTATATTCTTAAAAAAAACCCAAATTACTATTTACATACAGATGTTCAAATTTCGAAACAGAAGTTGGTATATTTCATCATCAAATACAGTAGGCCTAACGTTTGGAAAGGAAGGAGTGGTATCTTGCTCATGAAATGTTTTATAGTTAGTTAGCTATTAAACCCATGCCTGTGAATGTGCAAGAGTTTGTCAATGTACTTGGCATCAACACCAAATAAATACATTTTGCCTTAGGCTACAGCACTGTCAGAACTTCCTGGCTACAGAGAGAGAGCATCAAAGTCATACACTACTGTCAGTCTTTGTACATCAAAGGAATCACAGTATGAAGTCGTTTTTGCTTTCCTAACTGATGAAGGTGAAGTTTACATTTTCAGGCAACTTAGCTGCCCACTTCACCTGGTAGCACGACCCCTGAATTGAACTCTAATCTAGGCAACAGTGTTAAAATGGGCTGTCAACTATGTCATGTATTCCAAACATTTGGTATCTAGTTGCGAAGTCGATTGACAATACGATTAGCTGAATGGCACCGCTTTTTCAGGCAGTAAGACATCCACATCCACACCCACACCCGACACACAGTGATGCCAACCATAGTCGACGTCTTACATTGTAAAAACTTGTCCTCGGCCAGTACTAAGCCAATATTGGTCCCCGCTGGCAGTGACAACCTTCTGGCACCCGATATTCATAGGTCCGGGTCCAATGGAGAGTACTGTCTATAACATATTTTTAATCTTGTATCTATACCTGAATGAAAAAATCTTTTCAAATTGTGCTGTATACACTATTTATTGAATAGTCCAATATCATTTTTATTTTCGCTTAAGCGCTGTACAATTATCAATAATAATTTCTTCACCTTTATTAGAAGGAAACGCAAATATAAAAATACAAGTTTACCTTCGCATGATCCTATTTATGCAAATGCAGTTCATTCAATTGTTTGCAGTTCTTCATTGCATTTATTTCTTTTCTACAGAAACTTTCGACAATGATAACACTGACGGCAGCCTGTAATTTCAACTTCCGCTTTTCCGGAATGTGAAATACGTCATTAATTGTGAGTTCTACCTCGTAATAGATGATAGTGCTGTTGGGCTTCAACTTGGAATAACGCAACAATTTGGAATCCCGAGTTGTTATGCTCTTTCTAGAGAAAATGCGTAACCATGCGAACTGATATAAATAGACCGAACGGCTGGTTAGCATCAGTTTCATCAGAGTGTTAATAATGGAGGATGTTGATAGGAATATTTATTATTCTTTTTGCAAGGAAAAATACGTGAATAATAAGACGCCAAATAAATCCGTGACAAGGGCTTTTGTCAATCATGTATTTTAAATCTGCTGGATGGGAGACTTCAAGGTTTCTGCAACAATTCGTCGGCGAAGTTAGCGACCATAAAGCGTAAATTAAGCAGTTTTTTCTCACTTTCATCACAGTTTCAAGTGAAAGTTAAGATAGGTAATGACATTAATTCTTGAACAATGTCATCAAAGTACATCTAGTATAAATTGTATTAATGACTATTATTATTAATTTTCTATATTTCCTAATCACAAAAGCAATTGTTAAGCAATGATGAAAACGTTGCAACTTGTTATCTTGTTTAAATTTGGAAGCAAAATTTATAGGCCTATCAAATTCGCTTTGATTTACGCAAATAAATAATAACAAATATGTTTAGATACCACCAATTAATTTACTGTATGAAATATGCTGCTCTTTAAAGATATATTTTTAAGTTAGAAATCAAGTGCAGAGGAATTTTAGGCAAATCTAACTACTTTTGTAACACAGTTGATGAGAATGGAAATGACCCAAAGAAATTATGGCAACAGTTGAATTGCAATAGTGTATTGACTACTGATGGTAGCTGTAGCAACTGCCGAAGTCACTGTCGCATTGAAATCATTTTTTTAAAATATTCTCCATACATACGAGCCATCCCATGGACTACCTTACAATTATTTTTCTTCATAAGTCTTGTCTTCTGTAATTTTGAGAGAACCAATGAAAATCTTTAAGTCAATCATTGCAAGTTCCCCTTCTTCATAACTTTTAATTATTGTATCTTGTGAACTGATTCATTCCACAAATACTTGTACATTAAACTATTTAATTTTTTTAATGAACCATTCTGGAGGATTTAGTAAATTTATTAATATGTAATTTAATTTTGATAAAGCAAGTGATTTTATCACAATAATTTTCCCATGGGGGTAAGAATTCTCTTCAACCAATGAGTCAGTAGTGTTTTGATATCATTTAATTTACTATCATAATTAAGATTTATCATGCAACTTAAATCTGTATAGAAGATAATGCCTAATGTGGTGAAACTATCATCTAACCAGCATAAATTATTCTTTATACATTAATGGCTGTTGCTGTTTTTCATGCTTCCTGTCCATATTATTCTTGTTTGTTTTCTATGTTTACATTAAGGCCTACAGGTCTTTCCATAGAATTTTAATGTGTGTATTGTATTTTTAAGGACTTTTTCTAATCCATCCAAAAACAATGTTGTATCATCTGCATATTGAGATATTAAAATTCATTTCCATCTATACTAATATTATTTATATCTTTATTCTTTTTAATCAAACCATTTTAATATGTTACCTAATATACCATCTGCTCTCATGAAGAAATTAGAAAAGCCTTCAAGTGCATTTAGAACAGATTTAACCATTTTTAAAGAGTTTTACAGTATAAGAAATATTCAATATAATCACTTGGCAACTTGAACCTGTAATTGAACATAGAGTAAAACAGTTTATGGCTAAATCATGCTCATAAATGTTGTTATGAGAAATGTCCATCCTACAATTCACATCAGCAGTTTCACAGTTTTATACACTGACCTGAATACAAATCGATTTCTTGAACAAACCAACAAAATATTTGTATTAATGGAAATTAATTTTGGTCATGGCTTAACGTCCTTCCCTGTGTATTTACTTCACACTATGGATGAAATTGTTGTTACAATAATACAGAAAATTCCTTTATACCTGTATAAGGCGTGCTATAAAACAGCACAGACATCTTATGGTGTGTGAATTGCAAGTAAATCACACCCTGTTATGATTTCCAGATGTGGTATAGACAATGTACAAGAAACCAACAATAGATTAACAGTGTATGTTGAAAATCAAAACTCATAATATAACAATAAATCAAGGAAATATTAATTTTACATAGACTGTAAGTACACATATGGTCTGGATTTTGTCTATAAATAAAGCCAGAGTTATACTAGAATAATGCATAATTTAAAGCAGTAGAATAACCAAGGATGTATAAAGAATTGTATCACGATTTAGGGACAAGGAGGACAATGGGAAATCTGGTCTATTACCATTATTTAAGAAATGTATAAAATATTTATGTATTTATGTGTGTGTGTGTGTGTGTATATATATATATATATATATATATATATATATATATATATATATATATATATATATATATATATATATATGTTTAATGTATCCACACAATGGGTTGCTAATGAGAAATAGTGAAGTTAATTAAACAGAATTTCATTTATATCAATATATTTTAATTGTCACAACATTTTTTCTTATAAAAGAAAATTCATTTCTGGAATGTAAATTAAACTTGTGTGAAAGTGGGAGAAAAAATTAAAGTTGTATATAATTAAAGACTATGGATCAGTGGAGATGACACATAAACAATCTCAGAAACAGAATGGTCTATGGGAAGCTGACAGACCCAATTGCTAAAATTACCAATACAAATAGAATGAAACTTCTAACAACCTTGATAATTGATAAGGTATGTACATATGAAGAGATTATAATGTATACTGCAATGTAGGTGGCAAAAAATAACAATGATAATAATATACCTTTTTCACAAGTACTTAAAAATTGCAAACAAAACCATCTAAGTAGTCTTATCTGTTAAAGCAAAGGGAGATCTATTAAGTAAAAAGGAAGATAAATAAGGTTGAGAACAATAAAATAACAGCATAACAAGACAACGAAACTTGGCAATCATTACTTTTATTTGCATATACTAACAGATTGACCAGAAGGGTTATAGATTGATGTCTATAGCAGGAGAAGATGGGGTCCATACCTGTGTCTTAATTGTACCCAAGAGAATCAGAAGCCAGAAAATTTCTGGAGCAACTTCAGCTCATGTAAGTTAAGGAAAATAATTTAAAACTTTCATTCACTATAATGAGACTCAGAGTAATCAAGTCAGAAATCACTATGACAAGATCTGGAGTAATCAAGTCAGAAATCACTACAAGATCTGGAGTAATCAAGTCAGAAATCACTACAAGATCTGGAGTAATCAAGGCAGTATTCACTATGGCAAGGCTGGGAATAATCAGTAATCACTGTAACAAGTCCTGGAATAATCAAGTTAATAATCACTGTGATAAGGCCTTGGATGATCATGTCAATAATCATTGTAACAAGGCCTGGATTAGTCAAGTCAGTAATCACTGTACTGAGGCCTGCAGTAATGAAGTGAGTACGGTAACAGCTATAACAAGGCCTGGAACATTTAGTCCAACTGATGCCCAATTCTTATCAAATCTTACATTTAATATTTTCAGACAAGTGGCCGACTGATTGTAGTACCCATAGAGGACTTTCATCCAACATTAAAGGCACTCCATCAGGCCACTGTCCATGGGAAGGAATGCATAATGCTACACATGATATAATACAATAAAATGCATTATACCTTTTATCCATCCAACATTAAATGACTCCATCAGAACACTGTCCATGGGAAGGAATGAGTAATGCTACACATGATATAATACAATAAAATGCATTATACTTTTTATCCATCCAACAGTAAACGACTCCATCAGAACACTGTCCATGGGAAGGAATGAGTAATGCTACACATGATATAATACAATAAAATGCATTATACCTTTTATCCATCCAACATTAAATGACTCCATCAGAACATTGTCCATGGGAAGGAATGAGTAATGCTACACATGATATAATACAATAAAATGCATTATACCTTTTATCCATCCAACATTAAATGACTCCATCAGAACACTGTCCATGGGAAGGAATGAGTAATGCTACACATGATATAATACAATAAAATGCATTATACTTTTTATCCATCCAACAGTAAACGACTCCATCAGAACACTGTCCATGGGAAGGAATGAGTAATGCTACACAAGGTATATTACAACAACATGCATTATATTTTCAAAGTGGCATAATTGTACTAAGTTCAGTGAATGGGAGACTATGTAATAAAAAAATTAATTAATACCATCGTCATTGTTGTTGTTATTATTATGATTATTAAAATAGTTTGTTTATATTTTTGAAATTTGATGTTATATTGAATATAATAAACTGTCTCATAATATTTCTATACATACCTTTATTACATAATTTGTAAATGCATTTGCTTGATAAGCTATGTAATGTTTTTTACACAGGTTGCTGATCAGTAGGAAGGCCTGCCCAAAAGTGCTGTTCAAAAGTACATCAGCATGTGCATGACATGCAGCAGGAATAAGGCTCAACTTATACAATCCCCACCCAGAGTTATAATCAGACAAGGCTTGCTCTCCTATTGCCAGGTATGTTCAACAATGGTTAAGAACCTTTCCTTTTTGTGATTGTATGTATGTATGTATGTATGTATGTATGTATGTGTTACAGTGCTATCACCAATTGATAAATACATGTATCTGTATATATCATGTTTAAAGATAGTTCTATTATTTCCTGTTCCATACTAATATTAAAGGAAATGCATAATTGTAACCATGCTAATGTGGATTTTACATTTGATCTCAACCAATGGCAAGTATATCACTCTATCGTACTTACTCCTAATTGTCCAAGCTCCAAGTTTGTCAAAACATTTTTGTTCCTCCTAGTCACTATGGATCAATACATTTTTTCAGATTGCTTTAAAAAATAATCCAAAGGAAATATATGTTTGCTATTGGCAGTGTATGAAAACAGTAGAAAAACAGGCCTGATAAAATTCATTAATATTTTCACATTAATGTTTGCAGATTGACCTTGTAGACATGATGAGGAAGCCATCAGGTGGTTATAAGTATATACTCCACCTGATGGATCACTTCAGTAAGTTCCAATTACTGGCACCACTGGTCCAGAAGACTTTAGCAGAGGTTAACCTAGTTTGTTTAGTATCATTGGAATACCAGCCATTCTACATACAGATAATGGATCAGAGTTTGGAGTTCTTGATACGCTCCTGCAGCAGTGGCCAAGCTCAAGTGATATTGTTGAATAATTGAGCTCTTTGATAACATGTAGAGGATGAACTTAAATTAGACATAATCTTATTGATGAATAAATATAGCACATATTAGACATTTCGATTTGATGATGTGCTACAATCAAAACTGTAAACTTATTCACTAAACCTATGCAGAAAACTAACATTGTATAAGAGGAAGCCACAGATGCCAAAGGAGTTGGGCCAACATCATGATAGGTGGCCTCCATTGCTGCAATCTTTTCCTCCAGTACCTGATTCCCTCTCTCGACCAATCTTTGAGTCAGAGGATGACAGGGATGTCCATGTCAAATTAAAATGTGGGGTCTGTGGGGCAAGAGTCAAACTCCTTTCAGACCTTTAATATTCATTTAAAACAAGAACTACTGTCAAGGCCTTTCCTACCCTTAAAATAGTCTTATATTACTAAATTCCAAAATATGGCAAGAAAGCATTTACAACAGCTTGAAATAGTCCTCATAGCTGTGAAATGCAATTTGGCGGGGAAATAGTAGCAACCATTTTAGGAAATTAATATCTTCAATATATTTGTTGTCTGCAATAACTCCCTTGAATATTATATATTAATATTATTATTATTTGTGTGAAAACATGTTTACTTGGTTTTGAGTTCTAGACATAGCCTTGATTCTGACCTCAGCAAATTCTAAAACAAATTTTACAGTTTTATGGAAATTTTCACTAAGATGATCCCATCTTGGCCCTCATATTGTGTCTTATGTTTTTGCAAAAGGGAGAAGTAAACAGAAATTCTTAATTCCTATCTGTAGCTTATGTTGTTTTCAGTTTTAATTTGAGAGGATTTATTTATTTAAATTGTTAACTGGAATTAAAAAGTGCTCAGTAACACTGTTAAACGAAATTACTATTTTGGGATTATTGTGAATTCATGTAGAGACATTTTGGATTATATCATTGTGATACATAAAGACTGTTAGCACATCAACACAGTTCTAGGCTATTGCAGGCAGTTGGTACATTAGCACTTTCTAGATTGGAAATCATTTGGAACACCACTGGAATTCATTTGGAATACTCGATACTTTTAGACTTGTGATAGAACTTTTTTGGACCATTTGGGATTTAGTTCACAATACTGTAAGTTCTTTGTAAATTTTAATTTTGTATTCTAAGGAAATAAATTATTTTTTGAATTTTACAAAAGTGTTGTTTTTCACTCTTTTCTGTTACTGACTTTAAGACCATAGAGTCCTGTTAGTACATCTTGGCATGTATATGGATATATATTGAATGAAGTACTTGGACACCTTAGATCAACTTCTCATGTTTGATAAAATATTTTAAACAGCTTTTATTTCTTCCTCAACTTCAAGGTACTGATACATATGATAGCAGATGTTGAAGGCATCCCCATCTTGAGGCTGAGATCATCATACTAGAAAGTTGTCAACACAGAATTAGTTCTTAATATGTGGATTTCTTGATTGTTTGATATTAATAAAACTGTAAATAAGAACACAAACAAAATTCTTAAAATCGTCACATAGTTGTTGTTTTATCATTTGTACCACATATGAAATGACAATACCTTTAATACAGCATAAGATTTCTTTTAGACATTTCTCAGCTGCAACCCTTTGTAAGAATAGGTATCATACCTTTTACTACCATGAAGATGTTATACACATTTGTTGTAAAATCATGTAAGGAAGATATCTAAAAACACAAATTTCTATTTCAGTTTTTGGTATGTCTGCATGCATACTTTATTAGCACTTCTGATCCTAGACTCCATTCAAGACCTTTTGTACATTTTAATTAGTCTTTCTAAGGCTAAATTCCCAAAAATGGATTGCAAGCATCATGCAACAATTTGGAATAACCCCCATAACTGTGAACTTTAATCCTACAGGGTGCTCATAACAGTCCCTCAAGATGTTTAATATCTTCCAAATATTCATTTTATGCAAAAATTCCCCTCAGGCCCTTTCCTACCATTAAGTCAGTCTTTCTAGGACTTAATTCCAAAATATGGCATGCAGCAACTTGGAATAATCTCCATAGAGAAATATAACCCTATAAGGTAATAGCAACAACACCTACAGACCTTTAATATCACAAAGATAGTCATTTTCTGCAACAGTTAACTTGAAGACTTTTCCTAGCCTTACAATACTGGCAGTATTTAAAATTATTATCTGTTTAATAAAATGGCATGTATGCATCATACAACATCCAATAGAATAACCCCCATAAGTGTGAAATACAAGTCTATGTGGCAATCATAACATTCACTTTAGACATTTAATATTCTCTTTTTAGAACTAAATTTAAACAACAAGGTATGCCAGCATAATGCAACAACTTGGAATAAACACCCTAGGCTGTAAAATATAGCCCTACAGGGCAACAGGAATAGTCCTCTGAGATTTTTAATATGTTCCAAATATTCATTTTGTGCTACATCTCCCCTCAAGACCTTTCCTACCTTTAAATCTTTCCAGGACTAAATTCCAAAATGTTGCATGCAATCATCATGCAACAACTTGGAATAACCCCAATAAGTTCTGTGGGGCAATAGTAACAAGATCCTTAGACCTTTAATATCTTCAAAATATTCTTTTTCTGCAACAACTCCCTTGAAGACCTTTCCTACCTTTACAATGGTCAGAACATTATTAAATTTCCAAACATGTTGTGCATGCATTGTGCAGCAATTTAGAATAACCCTCACAATTGTGAAATATAAGTCTGTGGTGAAGTAGTAAAAGTACCTTTAGAAGTTTAACATCTTCCAAATATTCATTTTATGCAAGAACTCCCCATAAGACCTCTCTTACTTTTAAAAAGTCTTTTCTAGGACTAAATTCCAATATGGCACGAAAGCATAATGCAACAACTTGGAATACACACACTCACCCCCCAACCGTGAAATATAATTCTATAAGGCAATTTTGAAAATCCCTTTAGACCTTTTGATATCTTCCATATATTCTTTCTCTGCATCAAATCCCTTGAATACTCTTTCCCTTTAAAATGGTCTTTAAATGATTAAATTTCCAAAAATGGCATGCAGGCATCATGCAACAACTTAGAAGAATCTTCATGCCTGTGAAATATAACTCTTTGGGGGATAGTAACAATCCCATTAGATCTTTAATACATTCCAGATATATGTTTCATGAAACTACTCTCTTTAGGACATCAGGCAACAGTTTGTAGTAGGTGTCATATTGGTGAAACTTTACAATGGTCCAATTAGATCATTCCTACATTCAGCCTCATCTTTTAGGACTCAAGTCTGAAAATTTCCTTAAGACATCATTTAACAGATATGTGTAACCTTCATTACTGTGAAATCTTTCCTTACCATTAAGACATCATTGAACAGATATGTGTAACCTTCATTACTGTGAAATATTTCCTTACCATTAGATAAAAGTTTCCTCATTGACTATCTATTTTGCAAATAGTTCTGTGCAGCATTCTTGAACAAAATGTTTTGATTGAGTCTTAGCAGCAACACAAAATCAAACTTATTACAAATATAATACAAAGAAATAATATTAGTGGTTAGATAAATAAATAAATAAAATAAATAAATAAATAATATGAAATAAATAAAAATTTAAAAATATTATTTATTAAATATTTTTGCAAACATATTTTAAGTACAAATATTTTTTAAACAGGTATTTCAAAATACAACTATTTTTTAAAACATATTTCAAGTACAGTTATTTAAAAAATGCCATGAAAAAGAAAAATCAGATTAAATAAATATAAAGATTTAAAATAAATATATAAATCTTTGAAAACTACCGATTAATTTCGAATTCCAAGTTGACGCGCTAAATTTCTCGAGAAATGGCTATTCCAAGTTGGAGCCAACGACCATGCAATTTCTCGAGAAAGAGCGCATCAATTTGGAATTCGAAGTTGTTGCGCGCAATTTCTCGATAATGGTCTAATTCCAAGTTGGAGCCCAATCGAGCTAGTGAGTACAGTTACGTGAGCAGACAATACGGTAAACTATTCATCAACGATTTAAAAGCAGTGATTATTTGGTCATTATTAAATATTTTATTCATACTGTAGAAACTTAGCTAGAGATAATTGCTGTGCAGCTAGTAATCATCATCATCATCATCAATCCCTTAACCTAGGACGTCGTTGGGGTACCACAGTAGTCCCACAGGGGTTTGTTACAAATAAAATTGGGAGCCCAACCTGTAATAATATAACATTATATTATTACAGGTTAGGCCCCCAATTTTATTTGTAACAAACCCTTGTGAGTAGTCCTACAACGTAAGACACGTCACCCGATATTTTTGTTCTGGAGGGTGATGGGTCTTACTACCTAACTAACGGCGCTGTGTAGCGTGTTTTGATGTCGACTAACAGTATAACGGAAGTCAAATTTTCAGGACTATCGTACACAACTGACAACCAATAACGACGCTTTTCTACAAAGTAAAGTTATAATGTTTTTGTCAGACTTTATTTACCCTGATGTCTTTTCTCTAATAAATTCAAATTCTCACAAAACAAATGGACCTGTTTTCAAGTTTCATTGGCCTACATTTCATTTGACTGGAAAGCGATGAAAGCTGGGAATGCTGAAATCGGGTTAAGTTGAAATATTATTCTTTAACGAAACGAATAAAAATATATCATGCCTATTGGAACTGTAAGCAACATTTCGTTTTGTTCAAGAAACATATCCCCCATATGAACCTACTTGAACATACTTCAGCGTACCTATACTACCATTGTATTGCAACAAATTCAAATGTATGTCAACGGAACACGAAAATGCGTCCATTTGCTAGTGTCATATTTTGATTCCACCAGGATAAAGACGGCACAGTAAGTATATTAATTACACATAAATTAATGGAAGAGTGTCGATATAGGCTGCCAAGTGTGTGTGATATTCCTGAAACTTTGACTACTGAACACACTAGACAAGGCCGTTATTTGGATAGTAAGACATAGAACTAAAACAAAAACGTGCTATGTCTTACATTGTAGGACTAGTACCACAGTTGACTTTACAACCAATTCTCTCCATCTTTCCCAGTTCTCTACTGCCCTTTGGGAATCTCCAAATCACATGCCTGTCCACTCCTTAATGTTGTCTTCCCACCTCATTTTCTGTCTGCCTCTTCTTCTGCACCCTCGCACTGAGCCTTGCAAGATTGTTTTTGCCAGTCCAGATGATCTTGAGACATGACCGTACCATTTCAGTTTGTGCTTTCTTACAGTGGTCAAGAGGTCTTCATAGGATCCGATGGCTCATGGGATCCTGTTGTGGACTTCTTTGTTTGTTACATGGTCAATGTATGAGATGCCCAAGATCTTGCAGTAGCATCTCATTTCGAAGGTTTGAATCTTTCTTTGTCTACTGATGTGAGCATCCATGTTTCACAAGCATACAGAAAGATGGATATGACAATTGAGTGCATCAGCCTTATTTTGGAACCAAAAGCAATGTTGGTATCTTTCCATATTGGTCCCAACCTTGTTATTGCAGTTGTCTGGGCAATCCTGCAAAGTAGTTCTGATTGGAGCCCTCATCTGTGATAATTGATCCCAAGTACTTGAAGCTTGTGACTCTTTTTAGCTTCTGTCCACTGACCTTTATTTCTACACTGATGCCATTGGTATTGTTTGTCATCAGTTTGGGTTTTTTG
The DNA here is from genome assembly GCA_016617855.1 of Megalonaias nervosa. Taxonomy (NCBI): domain Eukaryota; kingdom Metazoa; phylum Mollusca; class Bivalvia; order Unionida; family Unionidae; genus Megalonaias; species Megalonaias nervosa. The sequence continues at coordinate 31,034 of JAECUM010009246.1, forward strand.
GTACTAATCTCCATACCGTATGCTGTGGAGGTTGTGTCGAGGTGCTCAACCAAGTCAGCCAGTTCTTTTTCATCTCCTGCCAAACCATCAATATCATCTACAAAGTGAAGGTTGGTGATTGTTCTTCCTCCGATACTGACAGTGCCGTTGTGGTCATGCAAGGTATCCTCCATGATCCTTTCCAGGAAAATGTTGAAGAGTGTAGATGACAGTATACATCCCTGTCTGACTCCAACTGTTGTTCGAAACCAGTCTGCGATGCTGCCATTATGAGAACAACACTGGTGGCTTTGTCATAGAGGTGCTCAACAACCTGCACCAGATCTGAGCTGATGTTGTACTTTATCATAGTTGCCCATAAGGCAGCATGCCATACCCTATCAAAGGCCTTTTTGAAATCTATAAAGATGTGGTATAGATTCTGCTGATGCTGAAGGTATTTCTCGTAAAGGAGTCTGAGATTGAAGATTTGTTCTGTGGTGCTCTTTCCTGCTTGGAAGCCTGCCTGCTTTTCAGCAATAATTTCATAGCTGCTAAGTGTCCTGTTTTTCCATATTTGTCCCGTATTTTGGACCTGAATACAGGTGTATGTTTTTTCTTGCAAAAAATACATTTTTTAATTTAAAAAAATAATAATAAATTTCCTTGCAATTTTCAGTTTTGAATGAGCACTCAGTTCCATTCTGATAGAAATGTATCGCATGTATATAGGAATACAGTTTTACAATATGACTGGTTCATTCGAAATCGAGGCTACCATCCCTGTCTTTATTCGCCATAATGGATTTCACAAACAGTTACCGCTATCACTGTATCTTATCTTCATAATATTCATCTTCTAATCATGTTGAATAGGAAAGCAGAAAATTCAGAATTTCCTCCAGGAAAAACAAGAAGACAGAACTGGAAGAACAATTGTGCCGTCTTGTTTAGATTTATGAAACCATCTAGTAAAGGAGAAAACTTTACATTTTGCAAATTGTGTAATGTGATTTCCCTATTGGGCATGGAGGTGGTCATGAAATACAAGAGCATGAAAAGCTAATAAACATCAGCTTGCAGCTTCATCACACACAACTCAGCCTAAACTTATGACATATAAAAAACCCAGAGATAAGCTTGATGTAATTCAATTGAAATTCGGTTTACTAAATTTCTTTTAGAAATGAACCTTCATCTTACACTTACTGGGATTGCTGACACATTATTTCGCACACGTCTTCCAGACAGTAAAGTTGCAAAGGATTACTTTTGTGAAAAAACTAAAACAGTTCAGTAAGAAAATCACACAAGTGAAAAAAGAAAATAAAATGTGGTGTGGAAAAGGTTCATATAAACAGCCTGTGCCTGAATGCTTGAATGGAACAGGGTGCCCATTCAGAAGGTGCAAGAGTGCAACACATGCATCTTTGACATTAAATAATTAAGGAAGGTACTGTCCTACTTTACAGATAGTTGTAGATGTTGTAAATAGTTACTTATGCATTAAAGTTTTAAAATCAGTAGTTGTTCCTGAAAATCAGTATTTTGTCGTAAGTAGTCAGTATTTTTGTACTCCAGGGTTGGCAGCTATGTAATTTTCTCTGCTTGAGGCTTTAGTCTGTTGAGAATTATTTTCAGCATGACTTTGCTTGGGTGACTGATCAAACTGATGGTTCTGTACAGAACCATCAGCAGCTAGTAAGGGCTGCATTAAAAGAAAATGATGTCTGCATTTATTTATAACTTATTTTCAGTTGGCCAGTGAAAGGCAGTATTCCATTCAGCATGTTGTTCTTGCATATTAAGCGGGCACGATCATGGCCATTTCAACCAGTAGCGTGGGAAAATGGTCTGGCATTCCTTAAAGGTATGATAGTAAGCCAAACTTTGGATACGCAAAGTTGAATGCCTGAACTAAACATCGCTACCAAATTTATTATGCTGGGTGAAATGTAGCTTCAAATAACAGCTTTTAAATAGGTCGTGCGAGAAAGGAGAGAAGTTTCATCCTTTGTAGTTATTATATAGTACATGTATGACAGGTAAATTGTAAGCGATGATATGAGCCCCAGTGTGTTAACTATTGCAAGTTGACAGTACACACTGTATGGTAGTATTCGCTTACCCTTCCATTTACTTGTGACCCCCTACCGATTTTAAGAAACAAAAGCTTGAGGAATACAAGTACACAAAATGTAATCATGTCATTCATCAATTTATGATTTCTAACTTGATTGTTTAAAGGCGGTCCATAAAACTCACCTTGTTGAAGTTTCAAACCAAACTGGATTGTATTTATAGTACAAGTCATAGGTCATGTAGGCATTCAACACCGACAATTTCAGTAATGGGTGTCATTTTTTAGAATTTGATTCTACATACTGTTACGTCTAGGCATGTACAAAAGTAACAAAGAAAAGAGTGAAGCCAACAAGCTTTGTAAAATTGAACAAAATAATTTATTTCCGTAGAAAAACAAGGTAAAAATATGAAAAAGGACTTTTGGTTTATGAAACTAATCCAAAATTAATCCTAGAATTAATAAATATAAGTTCTAAGTGAATCAAAGTTCGAATCCCGATGAAGTTCCAAGATAGAAGGTGATGACGTCTTCAATAACCTGCTTTGTCCTGATGTGTCAGCAGTTTCTTGTTGAATCACCAAGAATAATATTCAGTTTGGAATTCGAAATAATTTCCAATAAATGTCTTTGTCCAAGAATTCTGATGAGCACTAGATATTTCCAGGGAAAATAAATTATTTTAAATAAGAAATTCAACTCAAACTGGTCACAACAAAAATACCTTTGAGTTCCGAAGGTATGAATTACGACTGAATAAAATCACTATGAAACGTAAATTTTAACCTGAACTGAAACACAATTTAGATCCCCGTGATGGGGTCACGTGATCACTTAGTTCAAGCGGCATAGGAACACCACACACCGACTATCACGTACGCCATGGACAAATTCAACTCGACTGAACAAATCTTACAAAAAATAAAAAAAGTTGTTTACACCAAAGCTGAAACTGGTTCTGAATCTAGGTCAGCAAAAGATATAAAGTTTCAAACTACTGACTGTTTATTAGGTTGAAGAGGACTGAATTGAATTTTCTGGAAAAATGTCAAATCCAGTGAATAAAGTTGTCATTACAATAACATTTAATGAAATAAAAATAAAATAAAAGAGAATTTAAAACTAACACACAAGCAATTAAATTACATATACATAACAATACCTTTAAGTGGCAAGTATTCACTTCATTTGGATTCTTATTGATCCACATTCCTTTGGAAGATCATTATTTGGACGCCCTGAAAAGTACGTAAGGCAAATCAGTGTTAAAGTGCACACAGCAAAATCAGTGTTAAAGTATGTAGACATTTTTGGACGAAATGAATGTAAAGGTGTGATCCAGTACAATCTGGATTGAATGTTGCACACTGTGATGGCACAATGAAAGCTCTGCATATTGATAAACAAATTCGTACTACCGTATATTGTGATGATACCACTAGACATACTCTTTTCTTGACTAAAGTTTAGTGCATGGCCACCGTTGTAAAAGACCATGGAGATCGATAATTTTTGTCTGGAAGTTTCTTGATGAGAGTTAAGGTGCAGAGCATTCAATAATCAGGATTGAATAGACTTTGGTTAAAAAAATTTGTGTTAAATTTCATGGGACTCTTACTAAAGTATACTCCAATGCTGTGTTGTTGCGGGCTCTCTATTATCACTCCAAACAGGATTTTCAGATTAATTTTATACATGTGCTGTCTAGCAGTTGTTTACAGACGTAAAGCTGAAGTCAGGAAGGACACAAATATGTTATAGCACAATTTCCTCTAAAATGTTAACATTTTTGATTACATTGAAAAACAATGAACATACCTTTTTGTAGTGTGCTTGAAATCCTGTCACTCATCATATACAAAACTCCTGTCAAACTTACTGTACCTGCATTGGCTTTGATTACGAAATATACTCAGTGTCTCGTCTATTTGATAATTATAGGCCATATACCGATGTTGACGTACATGTCCTTACAAGGTTAATCTTGGAATTTCATTCCATGATGGCTAATAATGACCAGAATTGACAAAAATGTTGCCTATGATCATACTTATTGTACATAAACAGGAAAACAATAACAGTTAAAAATTCTTTAAATTATTTCGCCAGTAATAATAATATTAATACTAATTTTGTATATATTAATATTTCTTTTCCCACATTTCATTTAAAATTCATATAAAGTCAAAGAATATTTATTAATTTGTAATGTTGTTATTCATGGATTTCAACTTTAATTACATTTGCATGTTTGATCATTGGATCCTTTCTGATTTTTTGTGGAAATATTCCTCCAGTATAGTTTTAACATTCCTTCTTAATAGTAAATTGCAATTTATGTTTATTATAATATGTGTGTGCTGCCATACCTAGGTTAGGGAAACACTGCAATAATATAGAGTTGTTCCCCCATGGTACATTACTCTGGGTCAGCGACCATATGCTGTTTTATTTACATTTATGAGCTTCAGTTGACGATTTTTTTTAATAGGAATAGATACAGGGAACATCATAGAAATAGCAAAATGATTTTAATATGTACCGATAACAACATTAAGTACCACGATAATACAGCGTTCCAGGCAAACATGGTCACCATATGTGCATGGGTGAGTCCGTGTTTCAGGCAACATATGTGATGTTGTTCACCGTCTTCGATAAGCTGTGAATAATTTCATAAATTCAGAACTTTTAATGATCTCAGTTTTTCCTCATCATTCATCCATACATTCAGTTTGGTACAGCATTAGTCCTACAGTGTAAGACATCGACCACGATATTTATGTTTTGGGTGTTGTGGACTTACAGCATAAATAATGGCACTGTGTAGCGTGTTCCGATGCCAACAGACATCGGAACGAGAAGTCAAATTTTCAGGAATATCTCACACTTGGCACCTGATATTGATTCTTTTCTACAAATTAAAGTCTTAATGTTTTAGTCGGGTTTTACTTACTCTTATGTCTTTTTTCTAGAAAATTCAAATTCTCACACTAGCTAATGGACATGTTTTTAAGTTCTGTTAACTTGCATTTCAAGCCAGGAATGACAAAATGGGTTAAAAGTATGATAAGTAACTTGAATCAAATGAAGCTGTTGAAAACTTTCTTCAGCATTAATATATTTGTTGTTTGTTTTGTTAAAGAAACATATTTCAACTTAATTTGTACAAAAGCATCAATATGGGCTGCCAGGTGTGTGAGATATTCCTGAAAATTTTGACATTGGAACACACTACACTGCTGTTATTTAGGCAGTAAGCCCTTAACCCACAAAACATAAATATCAAAGTTGATGTCTTACATTGTAGGACTAGTACAGCATCAGATTCATAATCCAAAGATTGCTGGTTTGCATGGCTCAAAATTTCTGCTGGTAGCAGTCATAGCAGTTAACAGGTTGTCTTGTGTCATATTTATCAAATAAAATACGAATTGCAGTTTCTGCTTATGATAATTTAATAATACCTACCAACATCCTGCATCTCATGAGGTATAGTAAGATCCCTCGGCAGAAATGGACATGATATACAGTGACGCTCACGTGTATAGATGGAACCCCATGCATCATGGTGGGGGACTTAATTCCCTCCACTTTTGCTCCGTGATAACACTCATTGACGGAGCAATAAAATACTAACAAATCACCACCATGCCTCAGTGCACACACCGATGGCAACTCCTCCATGGAGTGGCTGGTTGACATTTGAACAGTCAATCAATGAAGACCACATTTTGAAAAAGTACATGCTGACTTGATGAGAGGCCCACCTTGTTGAGCTTACTTGCTGTTAATGATGGGACCATAATTTGAGCTGTAAACTACAATGCGCCAAGACAGATGGCTTTGTTTTAGAAATGCGCCTTTTCCACACTAAAATTGACATCGTCTTATGGTGCTAAAATTTTATAACAGTGTTTACAATGGTCAGTTTCTTTCGACCAGGGATCTGAAACTCGAACCACCCTGAAGGCCACATGAGGGCATTTTCGATGGCACAAGGGCCACACCACACCTACATCTGTCATGACGCCTTGTGATGCCAATCATTTTGTGGGCCACAGGATACGGCTTGGCAGGCCGCGTATTTGAGACCCCAGCTTTAGACCATCTACTCAAGCTAATTCTTTTTTAGGGACCAAGCATTTAAATTTCCAAAGGGTTACATTACTTGAAATAATTTTATCTTGTGATGAATAAAAGAATTAAAAAAATGCCCCAATCAGAAAGAACAATAAATTAAATGACCAGTCCCATAAAGTTTCAGTGCATTCAGAATTGAACTAAAGTTTATATATATACATATATATATATATATATATATATATATATATATATTCAGCCTCATGACTGGGGTTATTAGTTTTCAAGGACTAAACATGTGGTTTGCATGCAAGTGTAAATAAAGTGGTTTAGGTTTTTTTTTAATAAACAGAAGTGGCTGTCATCGGGATTTTAAATGTACATACCTCATAGGATTACTTTTCATGTTTAAAAGGAAGGATAAATTTACACTGTTAAAGAGAAGATCAACAAGGTCTTGTCAAGTTAGTGCATAAATTTGCTTAGATTTCTTTGAATAAAGTAAAAGCATAAACTTGTTGCAAAAGGTGTCAAATTAGCCTTTTGTAAATGATAAAAGTACAGTAGTATTAGTACAGTTTTAGAGGCATTGTGACTGTGTTAATATTATCTAAAATTTGATTTGGCATCATATCTCTTGCATAATCATCATTAGAACTAGGAATGGGTATAGTCATCTGATAATGACGTAGATATATTGGCGCCTCTCTCTCTCTCTCTCTTCATAAACCTCACTTGGGAATTATATCTAATTTATGGAAAAGGAAAATAAAAAAATTAAATCAAAACTTTTATTGCATCAAGCACACCGTTTATACAGCAAAACACAAATATTAATACAAATACAGGTTGTTAGGACTTGCACGAAAATGGAAGCAATATACTTGGTAGTAAATACCGATGGTAAAAAACATAGATACTTCACTTTGTGTTGGGTAGTGTTTAATTTACCCATATGTTCAAATTATTAAAATCTCTATAGCTGTAAATACGAGTATTGCATAATGAATAATGCCATGAAGTGAATAAACACAGTGTGTAGCATATACATGTTTCTGGATGGGAATAGTGCCTGAAAATGTAAAAACATTTGAATTTATGTTTTTTGGTGTACTGCAAATATCTCGATTTTCCAACTTATGCCTGGATTTAGAAACTTTCTTTGTATGTCACACTTCGAGATAATGAACAAGCGAAGATCAATGAATAAATATACACCACTTCCAATGACCTTCTCTCTGGTCAATCTTCTGGACCTGTTGCAAATTTCTTCAGTGATAAAATGCAGTCTATTAGAGATAAGCTTAACCATACAACTTCAGTTGACTCATCATCACCTTACAGTTATGATTCATTTGATACAGAATATCAGTGGCAACCTTTTTAACAGCATTTGAACCTGTCTCGATTGATCTGGTACATATAATTGTGATGAAGAGCGCCCCATAGTCATGTGAACTCAATCTGATCCTGACATCACTGCTGCCTAAGTGCTTAAATTCAATATTGCCTTCACCAACTGATGTTATCAATGTTTCACTGTCATCTGGGGAGTACACATCATTTTTCAAAACTGCCATTGTAAAGCCTGTGTTGAAGAAACCAATGCATGATCATAATGATTTAAAGAACTACCTCCCTGTTTTAAACTTCCCATTCATGTCAAATCTTAGAAAAAGTTGTTCTATTCCAACTTGTATCTCCTCTGAATTCAATAGTCTTTAGCAATATACAGTCTGCATATCACCCTTGCCATAGTACTGAAACTGCCCTTCTGAGACTAGTTAATGACTCTCTGCTTTGGATAGTGGAAAGATTTCAGTCCTCACCTTCCATGAATTGTCTGCGGCATTTGACACAATAGACCATGATATATTACTTCACCATCTCCATCTTTAAGTCCTACTTAGCCAACAGGACACAAATTGTGTCCATAAATGGAAAACATTCCAGCCCAGTTGATCTAAGTTTAGGGTATTCCACAAGGTTCTTTTCTTGGCCTCATTCTCTTCATTCTATACTCAGCTGCTCTTGTATCATAGAATGACATCCAATGTCTCACCAGTTGTATGCTGATGACACTCAAATATACAAATCTAGCTGCCCAACTGAAGTTGAGGCTACAATCCAAGGCATACAAAGGTGCATTTCCAGTGTGAAGTCATGGATGACATTTAACAAGCTGCATATGAATAATGATAAAACTGAAGTCATCCTGATCACCATGCAAAGACTTTCTCTTTCATATCCTTTACCTCAAAAAATAAGTATCAGCAATACCAACATTAAATTCAATCAGGACGAAACTTAGGTGTCACTCTCGACAACACTCATAACACCAACATATCATGAACATATGCAAGGCTGCATATCTGGAAGTGAGATACATCAGTTCCATTTGCAATTTTTTTGGCTGATGCCACTAAAACACTTGTATTCCTTATTACTTTCAAGACTGGACTATTGTAATTCACTTCTGTCTGGTTTTGTCTCAGTATCTTCTACAGAAACTTCATTAAGTTAAAAACATTGCTGCTCAGATTATCCTTAGAGTATGAAGAACTGAGCATACCTCCCTCCAGCTCTGTATAGGGTTAATAAAATGCATGAAAGGGAAGATCATGCAAACATGCTGTTTTTTTCTGAAGATTTCATTCTCAAAATAACTTTACATTAATTTCAATATGACACAAATTTTGGTACCAAAGACATCTTCACATAAACATATTTGTGAAACAGGCTTGGAATATGAGGAATGTTCCAACTGCTGGAACTTCTTAGAGTGAGACATGACACATACAGTATCATACATTATTCATTTATCATAGTCCTGTATTAACTTAAGAAGTGAGGACAGTTTAGTTTCCATAACAATTAGATCAAACATACAGTTTGACATTGAAAGAAATAACTGCAGTATAATTGGTTAAACATTTAAACATTCAGGGAATATATTTCAGCAGTTCTGTTTTTGACAGCTTCCATAGCAACCATTAGAACTCCATAGAATCCAGGTTGAAAATACATGTTTTCACATCTCTCCCAAAGTCTTGGAGGAAATGTTTATTATGTCCTAACCTCCAAACAAATGCATGTATCTTGGTCCGCTTGACAGTTAGGTGAGAAACATGATTTTCCCACTTTCTTCAAAACCATTTCATTTAATGTTGTTTCATTTAGCCTCCATATCAACCAAACATCTTTGACATCAGCCAGGCAGAAACTTGTTTTCATATTTTTAAGACTATTATGGCAATTTAAGTCAAACTTTACAAATAAAAGAAATATTTTTATTCATTTTCTACAGTTGCTGTGTGATTAGATAACAAGAAACTGTCTGCTAAGGGATCAACCAATTATTTTGACAGAGGGGAGGAGGGAACATTGGATTTATTTACAAACCATAAATATTTTTTCTCTCTTATCTCCCAATAATTAATTCTTTGTAACTAATAAAATTGGATATAGTATGTTCTTTTTCTGCAAATTAGATTGAGATATTTTAAAAGCTATCTGAAGGCAGGACATTTGTAGTCTTGGGGTTAAAATTTTCCAGCCCCCGCCCCGCAAATTAAGTGGGCAGTCCTTGAGTTTTTGATGCAACCTGGAGAAAATCTCTGAACCAAATTTAACCAGATTTTTAAAAAAATCTTCTACTATTATTTCAATCTAAGCCTAGTAAGTCATACTTGGTTCTTTCAAATATGTTTCATTTACCTCTTGATAACTCTGTTCAGTTTTTAGAAAAGAGTCAAGAGTTGCAACCTGTTCAGAATATTTCCATTTATATTATCATGCATATGTATATAGGATTTACTATGTCCATCTGTGTCTGTGGATCCATCTGTTTCACTTGTTCATGATAAAACTCCTTGATATAGAGCTTCACTCTTTAACATCAAACTTACACTGTGTGTGAATTTGGGATAAATATATGTGTGTACCATATAAATAAACAGAGAGCTCATCCTTTTATTCTTTTATTTTTACGAGAGAGGGATGTTAATAAGGTAATCTTTCAATCAGTAATATAATAATGTAATCAGTAATATTCTGAGATGATCCCCTTACACAATAAATTACTTACTTTATCAACTGCTCTAAAACTTCATATTAAAACTGCTTTACTTCAAGGAAAGTATATTATTATCTATTAAAACTATTTCATAATAATAATGGTAATGGTAATAATAATAATAATAATGTGGACTTTGTACAGTGCCTAATCTTTTGAAGCTCAGCTCGAAGTGCTTTACAATATTAGATAACACATCAAGATACATATACAACGACAAGATTACAAAAACAAACACCATGAAATTACAAAACAAAACATAGGTTTGGTTGTATACCATGTATTGGCTTTTATTTATCATATGGAGGCTTCTCTTAGTAGCAGAAAGAGATAGAGGATTAGGGACTGATACAGTGAGATGGCATATGATGCAAAGGTGCTCTGATGCAAGTACGTGGGACACAAGTGAAGACGAGAATATTATCTTCAGGTGTATGACGGTCATCCCTTCTGCGACAGCAGTACAATCTTTTATTATCACATCAATTAATGTGAAAGCATCAACATCCACTCTCATTCAGTTTACGCCTTAGATTACTATTTTGATTTGTCATGTGATCATCTTAGCATAATCAAGCTATATTTTTAAATGAAAGCTCCATGTATGCCAAAGTTTGGCTGTCCTAAATGTGTTTATCAGTCTTATTATATTCAACACGAGCTTAATTTAGAATTAAACTGAGGAAATTAAAGCAAAGTAAAATTTTGGAAAATTATGCCCCTTTAAGAGCATCATAGAAAGTCATCTCCAGTACCCTCAAGATCTCATTGGGTTCCATGATCAGAACTAATCAAATACTTTGAGCTTTAGAAGCCATTATCCTGCTCTTCAATCCCATGGTGGAACCTTTTGCATGTTCATAATCCAAACAACCTTATGAACCCTTAAATGAGTCTTCATTTGAGATCCTTACCTTAAAGATGTTTCTTCCTTCTTCACTCTCTGTTATCAAGGGGGAGTGAAATTCATGCCTTGTCTGCGGAAAAGGTTTTGTTATTGTTCCTGGCAACTGCAATTTAGCTTCCATTGTTTGCAAGCCAAGCTTTCTGGCCAGGAGTAAGTTACATTTGCTAGCCTCTGAACCTCTGGTATGCATCAGGTTTTGTTGAGATACATGTTAGAAATAAGCACTGATCACTAATCAAGCTTTACCAGTAAATTATTATGTAACCTAAGTGCCAGGAAAATAAAAATACATTGGTATGAAGAAAACTAATTTTTTTATAGTCTTGAATTAAAGAGTATGAACAAAAAGTGTTCTTAATTTTTATTGTATTTTATTTTTATATAAAATAGTGCATATTAAAACAATATTGAATCCTAGTTTAAAGCAGTAACTAAAAATCACAAAATAATGATTGAATAAAAAATGTGCTTTCTGGATCACATAAAGTAAGACTTGTGCAGTATTTAAATTAAGTACTTAAAATCTAACCATAGCCTCAGATAAGATTATCAGTTTTTGTTTTCATATAATTCATTTACTTTTATGTGATGGTCTGTTGTCCATTTGCACAAGTTTGTTAATGCATCTTCTCCAAAACTACTTGGATGATTGCCATGAAACTTGACATACATTCATCTCATGATCTGGATAGATCTAGATAAAAATTATCTGATTAATTTATTATTTGGCTTTAGTAGCCTCATTATTTAATTTATGTTAACTGTTCTAATCTGTTTCAGACTGAGAAAATAAATCAGAGCTGGTTTGTAATCCTGTGCAGAAACTCTCCCCACCCACCAGCAATGGAAGCATCTTTCTCCACAAGTGACAAAACTAGGGCTGTGAATCCTTGCAAAAGAAAACGAATTGATTTGTCAGATGATGCCTCGTGTAGCCCAGGATCTGATGGAGCTTGTTCTAGTGGGATAACAGTATGTTCCAAAATGTCTGCTTCATTGCCAAATGTATCCAAGAAACAGTCCTTAGACAACAAAACTACAATTAATTTCAGTTCTGGACCTTTAGAAACTAGACCTATGCAAGTACATGTCACTGGCAGTGGTGATGGAGACAGAGATGAACAAGTTAATGATAGGCATGCAGTACAGATGCTGAGCTTTGGAGACTATAATATTGAGAGTGGAGAAATAATACAGGATGATGAAGAAGATACTTCTGAGCCAGCCTCAGGCAGAGTTGTTGATGATTTGGGGAGTGGTGTAGACAGTCGTGGTGATAGCAGCAAAACTTCTGTAAATGGAAGATCAAATTGTGGTACATTGTCTTTCATGGGACGAGATGTTTCAGGTCCATGTTCTTCAACAATAAACATGCACACAGGTAGAAGAGAGTCACATGATTTGGCTGTGGAGTCAACAGTGCTGCTGCTACCACCTAATACATATTTGTCAACTTGGCAAGATGACTGGAACCAGGAATCAAAGTCTTTGAGACAAAAGTCCCATTTGGGAGTGGTTAAAAAATTAAATCAGACTGAGGAATCTTCACTAAGTATTGTGAACTCCAGTACAGATGGAATTTCAGCATGTTGTTCTTGGTCCTATGTAACAAACAGAGAAGATAATCAAACATTTGAGCAAAATTTTTGTGCAGTGACTGACTGTCTCCTCGAGGGACCTCATATTAACGAGCTTCCTTCTTCTCTGCTCTTGCATATATTTAGTTATTTGTCTTTATTTGATGGTCTCAGGAAAGCAAGTCTTGTGTGCAAATATTGGTATAATCTTTGTAGGGATCCATCCTTGTGGCACTGTCTGAATCTTGGATCTCAAATGAAGATGACAGACCATGTCCTGGAACAATTGTCTTCATTCAGTGACAGAGTGACATATGTAGACTTAACTGACTGTCGTTTCTTGACCAATATTGGAATCAGAGCATTACTAAATAGATGTAGATACTTGCAGACTCTGAAGGTAATAAGGTGAGTGTAATTGTGACCCAGATGTTGGGATATTACTGTATTCTTCTAAGTTATTTTCTTTGTCATAGAAAAAGGACATACATTAAACAGTCATCAAATTGGCTGCTTTTCAGTGTGATATGCAAATATGCGTTGATTTTCAAATGATTGTCAAATGTGTGCTTTTCCATTGGCAACCTTAGATACATCTTTGTTCAAAATTCAGTGCTGCAGATGAACCTGATTCTCATGAGACTGACCAACAGAAAGTAGGCAGTGGTACTAATTTTGATACAGAAGACAGAACACCAAAGAAATGAAAGGCTATCAGCAGACATTTCTGCAGGATTCATTTAATACATTTTATAGGGATTGACTGCAAAAGTGAATATAGTATGTTAATTTGTTTTTTCTTTAAGTGTGTTGCACTTTACTGTCAGTAATACTTTGTGTGTCACTGTTATTAAGCTTTACCTTTCTGCATCAGAAATACCGTCCATGCTAGATACACTAATGCCTTTTTGATGAGACTTCATAAAAGACTTGCATTGACCCAGTCATGGCGACATCACTACAGCACATTCTCATTCTTTGTGAGACAATCATGAGTTGGCGCATGGAAAACACCAATAATATTTATATATAATAATTTTGCTAAGTACCAGGACTTGAGATTCATAATTCTTGTTAGGAAATTATCCTCTCTCCATATCTATTGAAAACTTTCTGTTCAAAAAGATAACAGTAATAACTTTTAATTAATGTGCTTTGCACAATGAACCTCCTTAATTTCCATCCCTACTCCTGTGTGAGGGTGATGGGAATACGTGTGATTATTCAGGTCATAAAAAATTATCCATTCATACTTTACACAAAAGTGTTTATAATTTGATGTGGGTTTCCAGTATTACTGTAATTTTTTTTTATTAATGCAGCAGCATGGTTACAACATATGATCTCTTTATCATTTTTGTTGAAATTCCAATAGCCCCCAAATGTTTCAGTAATGTTCAATAATGTTAGTATGACTCGGTGATGTTGAAACTTCTTGTGTTTAACACAGTCTGATTGAGTCATGGGTCAGCCACAATTCAAATGAAAACTTGGCAAGAGGATGCATCTTGATGAGTGCTACTCCAGCATTGCGGCAGTAATCATTATGAACCATGTTTTATATTTCACTGACTTGTGTTCAGTCTTGTGTGTCTGATGCTAGAAGCCTGAAATGGTGATGATAATACATGTACAACAACACCCTTACACCAATAGAGCCTTTTGCATTTAGCTTATGACCACACTAGTGCTTGGCATGCAGTTTGCATACTTTCCAGATGAAACCTGGTGATGTGATACATGTTGATAAGTTCTAAATTCTTATTGGAGATAGAGGTCTCTGTGACATGTACTTCATGCTTCAGATGTTGAATTTCATTTATTATGTGCTGTTTCCATTTGATGCTTTAATAACATGGGTTAAGTAGTTTTGTTAATGAGCACATGGATTCATCCATGCTGTATATATCCCAGCCTACACAGAAGGTCCTTTTTGACCAGAATATTTGGAAGTAGAAATAAATCTGTTCATTCAGTAGTAAACTATCCATATTAATGTCTTTACATTGCATATTGAGACCGCTCCAGTGGCCTAGTGGTTAGAGTGTCCGCCTTGGATGCGGGAGGTCGTGGGTTCAGTCCCTGGCCAAGTCATACTAACAGCTGCCTCGCTTGGCGCTCAGCATTAAAAGGTTAGTGTTAGGACTGGTCAGCCTGGTGTCAGGATAATGTGACTGGGTGGAATATCATGCTACATGTCTGCGGCATGATGCCCCGGTGCTGACATCACTATAAACTGCCACACTGCAGACATCGTACCGATATGAATGAAAAATTGTTAAAGCTACGTTAAAATCCAAATCCGAATCCAAATCACTGCATATTGTAGTAGGTTACCCTCGGCAGGTTAACTGTGTGTATTGTACATGTGAAAGAGTATATCGATTAGCATGCTGTATGCTTTTCATGAGGCCTTGCCTGTGGTGTCTAATCAAGGTAATTATTGATCCATGAACTGTGTGTGTTCTCAGTAAAATGTGGCTTCTTAGAATGGAAAGTGATTTTAAGAAATGTAATGGATAAGACAATATAAGTTTCAGGGTTATCAGCTTAATATAGAACTGCTACTTTTATATCATAGAAAATAATTTGTCTTTTATGCCATGTTAAAGTAGGTAGTTAGGTACTTATGTGGGTAGGTGTATGTAATGTGGGTAGGAGATTTAATGGTATGTCTGCACAATACTTGCAATATAGTGCAAATTGAAAGGTAGCATTTTACATTTTAAAAAAATTAAAAGTTACATTGTAAAAGAGAGAAAATTGCAAAAGAAAACTTGAATTAGAAAAGGGGCCACTATTTTGTTTTTGTATGTAGTTATTTTCAGCATAATGATTTATGTTTAAGATAGCTACTGGAGAGAGACTACAAAAAACTTTATAGAAGAAGTGAGCTTTGTAATCATTGATTACACTCTGGTTTTTACATGTCTTGAGTAAAGGTCAAGTTGAAATGCTCTAAAACAAAATCCATTCATCATGATGAGAGAGAGATTAAAAACGTAGTATGTTACCATATGCAGAATAGCAGAGCAAAATTTCTACAGATTTCTTTCATGCTAGAAGCTGCACAGTGTTTTTTCTTCATTTCAGGTGTTTTGATTTAACAGATGATGCATTTATTGGTTTGGATATTGGGAAGGCGAGTCCACGCATACAGAAACTTCATTTTGAAGGGTGTTGTAGGCTTACTGACAAGACAATCATACAGGTAACAGATTTTAAGATCCTACAGTTTTAATCTAGCAACCAAAATTGCATGCAGTAATTCTTCCCAAGCCTGTTTAAAACAACTAGGGAATTGTGAAGTCCTGCACATCTCTGCATTTCATTGTGTGTTTAGGCAGGGTTTTTGTTGATGAATGTCTGGCATATTATATGCCCAACTTCTTAAGGATTTGGAGAATTCTACCACTGGACAGCTTTGGTACTTCCCTTTTTCTACCTATAATCGCCAGTAATAAATCTCCGTTGTCTCAGTCATTCTCATCTGTTAGCCATTTCTTTAGTTCAGTGTATTTTATCGCTTTTTTGTTCTATTTGATATTTTGTGACTGCAGTTAGACTTTTGGGATCGTAATACAGACAGCTTAATTATCTCTTGAAATCGTTAGCAAATACATCGTTGTCTCATTGATCACCCTCTCATTATTCTGCTATTTATATATAAGGAATGTTGTACTGAAATCTAAAATATTTTATGAATTTATTAGTCTATTCTTGGACCTCAGTGAAAATGTGACTATGGTAAGTCAGAAACCAATATTTTCTTATACACTGTAATAAATGGTGTAAAGATAAAGCGTTGTATAGTAATTAGTATGAACAAGTCAGCAAACTGAGCAAAGCACTAGTTCCTGAAAAAAAATATAAATGTCTTAATAAAAGAAATACACAAGTTTTAACACATCTGATGAAACACATTTGAGCTTTTATTAAAATCATATGGAAATTACCTTACCAAAAATGAAAGTAAAATTATAAAAACTTAAAAATATGTACATGGTAAAAATGTTGAATTTGCAAATAAATATTTTAAGTCCTCTACATCTGTCTTTTAAATGGAGAGGATTTGTCGGTGGCCTATGCTCAGCTTGGGGTCAAAAGGCTTAATATAAATAATCTCAAATGGGTGATTTAGTACTGAATTTATGAAATGAGCTGAATAATTTCCTGCTTTTGTGGTACTTTTTAATATGTATTCCATAATGGCTGTAAATCTTGGGACATGAAAAAATAATAATTTTTTTCCATGTCCCAAGACTTATATGCATTCAAAAAATATATCATTTTTGGTGTCCCAACACTTGAAGACACAAAAAATGGCAAGACAAAATTTGCAACATTGACAGTCACACAGCAGTGACCAGCTCTTTCAACATGTCAATAACTTATAACTATTATGATTTCTTTTATTATTAAGCAAATTGCATAGTTTTAGATTTCTCCACCAAGAAATTAAATAAAGGTAAATAGAGACATAGTAATTCACTGGGTGGTTAGAGCTTACCTGGTAGACCAGGCTGTCCTATAATACACAGTGCAAATAATGCTTAGCGTCACTTATATCCTTTTGTATTCCCCAAAATATTACATGCAGATTTTGCTTTATTCATTGTTTTACCAAATCACGTTCTTCCAGATTACTTTTCAGTTGGATGTACATAACTGTTTCATTTACTTTGATCCATGTGCTCACAAGTTATTATTTTTTCTTGGTATGACCAATCCTCATTATTACGAAAAGGTATGCATATTTAATTGCATAAGGCAGAAAACCAGCATATATTCACATAATAAAGGTCAAAATTCTGAATATACAAAAACTAAGATCATCATCGATCTATTTAGTTACTTATTTTGACTGAACAAAATCATAATTTTCCATGCATTCGCAAGCTGATTGTTTTGGCATCCCCTTTGTTTATAATTGGCAGATTTGTCCTTTATTTTCAGACAGCTTTCAAGGCCAGTTAATTGTTTAGACCTTGAAACTGGCTTGGGTAAAGAAGGAATTTTGTCCAGTGGCCATGCTGTAATTGCCTTCAAGTCCATAAAATTAGCATGATTACTGTAGCTAAGTAAATGGTACTTATTTGAAGTCAGTTACATCAAAGCAAACTACAACTGATGTTTTATGGATTAAAAATTACTTTTGAAGCATTATTTCTGAAACTTCTTTTTTCTTATAGTATTTTGGAGATATTAAGTTTTGTGAAGTGGTGCCTGTGATTTGAATCCAAGGGATGTACTTCCTTTATTGCAAGTTAAAATCTTAAATGTACATGTAGTGATAATATTACATATAGAAATGCTCACTAAATGTGAGTTTTTAACCAAACACTATTGCAGTTCGTTGTCATACTGGGATCACATTTTAATAAGTTGGGCATTTATACTTTCAAGGCAAAATAAAAACATAATTACTGGTGCATTGATACAAAATTCTAATGCAGTAATGCATAAAGGAACAATATTAAGCTAGAGTCAGACAGGAGAAGTTGCTGTTATAAATGCGTACAGCAACCCACTAATGTTCAGTTCTTGACATAGTCTGATCAAGTTAAACATACATCGGAATTTGGTAGAAATAATAAGAAAACAGGAAAATTAAATAAATTTATTTTCTTTTCAAAAAATTATATTAACTATAACATTTTGATGTAATAATTCATGATGATAGGCCTTCAACAACCACAAAGTCATATTTTCTGTGTGTCACTACAGTGGACAAAAGACATTTATCGATTATTAGAAAAATATGGTAGTGTTCAAAGATTTAAATTACATAAAAAATTTTATAATTTACATTTATAGGTCATAAAAATATACTTTAGAAAATAATTAAGGGTGTGCCAAGACTTACAGTGTCCCAAGATTTAGTCATTGCAATATATATATATATATATATATATATATAGAGAGAGAGAGAGAGAGAGAGAGAGAGAGAGAGAGAGAGTAATCACTGATCACTTTAAGTATCTAAATAACTTTAATATTTTTATATGCCTATATCTTAAACACGAGTTAGGACACACACACACGAGAAAGAATATTGGGTGAGTTACATCCTGGTGAGCTGATTTTATTTGTTTTATTATTTTTTCTTGTTTAAAATAGTGATCAGCACCCTTGATGCTCACCTTTTGTACAGTGTTAAAAAAGGTGGGGAAACATTTTGGTGTGCTTTGTTTTTATCTCTAAGAATCCTTGAAACTGATGTTCATTCAATACAAAGTATCATAGATCCAAACAATTGTGTCATACTAAATTAAAAGTAATGTATATTATTAATTGATTTAGTAAGATAAGGGTAATTGAAACTGCTCAGGGCTATCTAATTTTGTTACTCTGCCAAATGACAGAGATTATATGAGCACAGAACACCAGCTCCAGAAACTTAGACATTTAGCACCTTCAAAAAAAGAAGAAAGTTAGATACTGGAAATTTCAGAATCTTGTTCACTATATTTCCTCTACTAGTGTGCCAAATTTCATAGTCTCAGTATCGTATCTATTTGCTTTTTCTCTAGCTTGAACTCAAGCTTCATGCACAAATTAAGTTTCAAGAATATGGGGAAATGTTTTCAAAGAATTCCAAGTACTTGGCCACAGCACACAAGCCCTGTTTGTTTTGTCATGTCAAGACATTTTACAGTCCATTTTCTAATTTTTTTTGTTTTTAACAGTTTGCAAGAGGCTGTCCTGATATTCAACTTATACATTTGAACCAATGCAACAAGATGACAGATGAAGGAATTATCATACTTGCACAGAACTGTCACAAGTTAAAGCGACTTTTACTTGATCACTGTGAAAGGGTATGAAAAACTGTTCTCTTCAGCATTGCATGTGAAAATTTAAAAAATTTCTATCCAGTCAGTCAGCATTTTACCTTGAAGTAATTTATTGTACGTAGTTTAATATAGTACAGCTCACATGATTTTTCATTTCTCTATGTATCCTTGTGTTGGTGTGATAAGGTTAAAGAGTTTCATTGAGAGAGAGAGAGAGAGAGAGAGACAGAGAGAGAGAGAGAGAACAGTGGGGCACTGACCCCTTATACTTGAGAGATACTGTTTTGTATACATTTTTATTCTCCAAATCAAATTTTGTGTAACATCAATATTATCACCTAAATGTGAAATGAAACTACAATATATCATATCATCAACTTTTCTTTTTTGAGAGAGAGAGGCAGTGTGCTTATGGCTGCAGAAAACATTTTCATGATACATGCATCCCCCTGCACAATATATAAGCACTGCCATATATTTGAGGAGGAAGTTTCATATGCAACTGCTATTCTAAAAAAAAAGTGATCAAACGTGGTTGTTTTCACAAGCATTCTGGCAGACCCATCAACTTTGAAGTCCTATTGTTCATGAAGATATTCTTGGTTACATGTATATTAATATATTAGCATGGTTATCTTTTTAAAAAAGTAATAAACCATATGCTTAATTTATAACATGGAGTGAGAGAGTAGGTTGTGAGCAGTCACTGAAGGAGCATAAAACTTGAACAAATGCAGATTTTAATATCGACAGTGAACCACAATACAGTATTTTGTATAGCTAAATATCTTTCCTATAAATAATTAAAGTAAATAAAACCAGATTTATTGACATAACACTAGAGAGAAAGAGAGAGATTTTGAACCTTGAGATCTGAGAGGGAAAGGAGAATTAATATTGGAATTATGATAATTTTCTTTCATTTCAGCAATAATTTAAATCATTTTCATTGTGGATAATTCACAAACTTCTTTTAATAGCTGGGTTATAGATGAGGTTGTTAAATACAATGATACAAGTCAGATAACTTCATGAAATGTAAATAACACTCCTGAGCGAAAATTTTCATATCCATTTGATGTTTATTGTTATAAATATTTTATAACTGTCTTGACAATTGCCACTACTTTGATTTCAGTAGAGTATCGTCTGAAGTCATGTCTCTTTATGGGACAGACCATTCAGTTTTCTAAATGGGGGGGATTGGTTTGGGTGTGTAGAAAAATATTGGATTCTTATTCAAAAGCTTGAAAACAATTGTCTTGCTCTGATTAGTGGGATAAAGAACTTTTGTCTAAAATTTCGGTTTAATTGAAAAAAAATATTGTCTTGAAACAAAAGGAATGAAATACCCAGGCTGGAAAGGAAATCCCTGTCCCTGTACCACCACCACCACTCCCTTTGCCTCCAATCCCACCATCAGGAACCAAAGTTAAATGGTCAGTCTCTTACTGTACACATCTAGCTGGCTCAAAGTTGTGTATATTGAACCTTGGTGATCATGTGCTGTTATTGACAGCGTGTACCGCCATTACTGCATTTTAAGACAAAGCACATGGTTCACATTTAAGTGTAAATTTAATGTTTTCTGTTCTTTTCGTTATTTTAGATAGCGTTAGGTGTCATTTGGAATTTAACTGTCTGTATCACAAAGGGTCACTTTTCCTTTGTAACAGTTGGGTAAATTTCTGCTATTCAAGGGAAGCTGAAAGGTGTGCTTCTGGTCAAGTTGATAACTTTAAGATTTCTTTGAATAAAGTAAAAACATAAATTTCCTAGAAATGATAAACTTTCAACTGATCATGGTGCGAACTTCTTAGGCTACATTGTTTAAACTCAGTTGGGAATGCACATGAATTTTTTAAATCTGCAATAACTTCAAAAAGAAGTATATTGCATAGAAGTCGGTCAGCCTTTCTAAACACACATGTATTGAATACAAAACGCTTTTGAAATTATTTTTTTATTGTCAAATATATAATTGACACAAAGATATTTGATTCTTCAGATTATATCCGATTGTTAAACACTCATAATGTCTCAGTCTTTTCATTAGTTGACATGCATTTGGCTGTTTGGATGTCAATCAGTAATGTCACTCAGCTCCCTCCACAGTTCAGTTGCCAAGGACATGCCTTCTTGGGTATGATGGTGATTTGTAGGTATTTGCCTCTTGTCCACAGAGTGAGTATGGACGATATTAAGTGTCCCACAACAATGTATGGTATTAAAAAAAATCGCTTGAGCTGTACTGCAGCATATATGCAGATATTACAGCTAATTTAGTAATAGAGGTAAATGGGAAGTAATATAGCTAATCTTGATTTCATACTTGCCGTATTTCCAGACAATGTTGATGGGGTCTTGGGGTCTCTGAGAATGTGTTTTTAAGTCCCAAGGGGGGGGGGGATCAGTGTGTGTAACCTAAAGAAGTGATATCCAAGAATAAATTATCTTTTCACATAAGCTGATATATCATTTTCCTAAAATATTGTGTTAATATGATGTCTGATATGACCACAACAGCAGCTGTCTTGCAAATATTGTTTTCACTTCTGATGATGAATGGATGGTCATATCAGCATGTGGTTTTTAATGAAAGACTTCTTGTGATGTTTAGTTGGTTGTAAATGGAAATGGTGCCAATTCAGCTTTCAATATTACTGGCACAATGGCCATTTGAAAATCTTGTTATCACTACTTCTCATAGATGGTTGGTCTTATCAACATTGTGCTTTGGCCAAAAGACTTCTTATGATGTCTGGTTTGTACGAAATTGAAATGGTGTGAATCTGTTATTAAATATGGCCACCGTGGTATTTATCTTGAAACTCTTGTTATCATTGTACCTCTAAAATGGAAAGTCATATCAACATGGGGTTTCCACCAGAAGATTCTTCATCATGCCTTGTTGGTCCTTAATGAAAATGGTGCCAAGTTGACTTCCAATATGTCCACTACAGCAGCTGATTTTAAAATCTTTTCACTGGGTCAGAAATGGTTTCAACAATGCAGTTAAAAAGAAGAATTGTCTTACCTTGAAATCCTGGACATTCTTTTCAGCCAGTAGAGCATCAGTCCCTTTGATGGACTTTTGTCTTGAAATGCCTATAATATTCAGAATCCTTTGGTGTTCATTTTTTTGTTTTGTTTTGTTTGTTGTTTGGGGGGTGGGGAGCAGGGGGGGGTTGTGTGATATACCATTCATCCATCATTCAGACTTTTTTCCCGAGCAAAACACCAACTTAGACTCTAAATCTACAAGTGCATTTTGCTATTAATATATGTTAGATTATTTTACCCATCTTTCTGTATATCCATCACATGCATCTGTCGTGCACACTTTTGTTTCCAGAGTAAAACTCAAGAATTGTTGAAAATGTGCTTATGAAACAGAAACATTACACACATAACAGTTTCATGGTCAAAATGTGCCTTTTGCTTTTTGCAATTCTAATGTGAAAATGATGCATGCATAAATGTGTGTTGACTTCTGCTTTGATTGTTACTCCTCCACAGCACCAAAAGCAAAAGGATCAATGGTAAATTTGACCCAGATTAAACAAGGGCACACATAAGATGCATATCACTTTCCTATATGTGTTGTAATTATGAACTTCCTATATTTGAAATCTTTGACAAAACCTTCTGTCTCCTTACAAACAGTTTGTGGGGGTGGAAGATACAGATAACTTGATCTTGTTGTTATTGTTGTGGCAATGCTGTACTTTAGTTCTGTGTACTTCTGAATGAAAGTTCTTTCTCCTCTGCAGGAATTATGGACCTTTATTTCTTGGTAATGAGCAAAAGAACTGATTAGTCTGTACCAAAGGTTCCCGTGCCCTCCAGATTTTTAAGGAGGTTCTGGAATCCAATTGGAATTTGATTTCAATGAAAATATAATGGAAACCTTGAAAATTACATTTTGTGATAAATTGTACTGGAATTTGATATTAAAAAGCAAAGCTAAAAGTTTTGTTGGGAAAATACGTTATTTTTCCGCAGCAACTTTGCTGGAAATGATTTTGCAATGATCATCATATTACGTTGATAGCCATAGTTGAGTCTGGTAACTAAGAGAATTGTGCATGCATACCTTCAACTGCAGTAATGTGTCTTTAATCAGAGCATCAGACTTTAAAAATGATTCCTGAAATTTGTCATTTTCTCCTATAAATCTAGAAAATTCTTGGAAATTAAGAATCATTTTGATGCAGGAACCCTGCTATCAGTTCCAATTAGCCTGTGTTTGTATGTTTCTGTTTCAAATGTTGGTCAGATGTTCTGAAGTGTTTTATAAATTTAGCATTTTTCTTGCAGGTGACAGATGATACTGCCAGGGCACTAGCACAGAATTGTCCTGACTTGGAATATCTCAATTTGATGTCCTGTGGTCTGTCAGATGAGGGAGTATTACAGCTTACTAAGGTACATAGCTTTTCTGTCATACCCACATTTGTCTGTTCACTGATTAAAACTGTTGCCCATCCATGGTTGATAGTTTCCTGTGTTCTTCAGTTTCCATTTCTTAAAGGGTATATATAACCACATACATTAAAAATAACACAGCTTTTAAAGTGTTTATAAAGCAATTTGATATACCAGTGCTATTGGTATATCAAACTGTGATCTGCCGATGGTGCAGTAATATGCATATAAAAACATTCTTGCAACTATGTGTTGTTGATTCTAGATCATTGATGAATTTCCACGCATCAATCATCAGTGATGTATGAAAATAACAATAAAAAGTATTAATAATCCCCATTTTCTAAATGAATTGAATATTGTACACAATTTCATCTCAATCCTTTCTGCTTTCTGTTCCCCCTCCCCTCTCATGCATAACAGAAAAATAACTACGTAGAAATCTGGAGTGTTGTTGTTGTAGGGTTTCACACCATTTTTCAGCACAAGATAGGTTGTATATGGCAGCCAGTATAAATGGTGGAGGAAGAACCCGGGAAAACCACGGAAAGAACCTCTGACCCACGAGAAGCTACTGGCAAGCTTTCTCACATACCCACACTGGCTGAACCTGAGACTCGAACCCACGCAAACAGAGGTGAGATGGCAATGATCCGTAACAGTGAGCACTTTCGGCCACTCAGGGCCCCCAACATCTGGAGAGAGAAAAAGAATTTGGGATGGATGACAACCTTGAAATTGAACTTTCACCAAATAACCTACAGGAATATGGTTCGTCATAACAGTATGTGTGCACTTTTCTTGGGATTTATCAACAGTGTTTATATAATCACTGATATAAAGTTGCAAACCCTGTCGACATTATACAGTAAATTTCTCAGTTACTTGGTACACATAGTGTGATGCATTTAATGTTTTGTTGTTGGTGTTGTTTCTTAAACCTATTATAATGTTCTAAAAATCAATTATTATTAATTAAATATGAAATTGTCCAAAGGCCTCTCTCTCTCTCTCTCTCGGATGAAAAGACAAGCATAGATGATTTTCGCTTGTGTCATCCCACGATGTCTCTGGACTTATGACTGATGGTAAAAGTTGAGAGAGAGAGAGTTTATGGTTAGTACTGTTATTAAAGCATAATAATGACTTAGATCAACTGTAAATATATTAAAATATTTTAATTACCTCTTGTTGGTTCATCATTTAGCTTATTTTTTATTCCACATTAATTTCCATGCGCCGGTACGTGAATGGCTGAGCTTGTGAATGACGTAGCTAACCATGTGTTTGTAGTGCTCTACTTTCTTCATTAAAACCATCTTTCATGTTTAAATCATAAGTGTGTATTATATTGATTTAATGAATGTGAAGAAAAATAGAAACTCAAAAAAAGAAAACAATCAACTTATCAATATGCAGCGGTGTGTGAATAGCTACAAAAGGCATAGAACTACATTTTGTAATGGACAAACTCTGCAGTGATATGAGTTCATTCACTCAGTCAGTACACAGTTGCCTGTAGTAAATCCGAACTCCGCTCAAAGGGCACATATATGTATCTGTATGTGATAAAAATAAAATGTATAGTATGTACACTGTATCAATGATATACCACTCGTATACATATTTTCATTAAAAGGAAACTCGGCAAGCCTCATTTCCTTTTAATGAAAAATGTATACATCTTGTGGTGTATCATTGATACAGCGTACATAATATACATATATAACTTCTCAAACAGTGCTTAACAGAATTTGACCAAATTTGACAAAATGCATCATTGCATAAAGGGCTTTCAGTTTGTATTAATGATGCCAATCTGCACTCAAATATGGCTAAAAGTAGACTTGTCTTTAAACAACTTTCTCAGAAACTGCACAGCAGAAATCGACAAGATTTGAAAGAAAGCATTCTAGTAAGAATGACTTTCATAATTTTATACATTTAGACCATCAGATACAGTCACCATTGCAAAAAAGTCATTTAAGTAACTCTCATAGTTTTTCAAAAAAGTAATGACTCAACAGATTTTGACCAAATTATACAGAAAGCGTTTCAGCATGAAGGGATTTTAAGTTTAAACAAATAGATAAATGCAATCTGTCATCAAAAGATGCAGCTGTTAATAAATGGAGAATTCTTAGACACCACTTAACAGACTTGGGTTAAATCTGACAGTGTCCTTGAACACTTTTCAGATTTGTACAAATGATGTTCTGCCCTCAAGTATGGCTGCTGTTAGGAAAAGTAGAAAAACATTTACACAAAGTTATATAAAATAAAAATAAATAAATACCCTGCTGAACAGAATTGGACCAACTTTGGCAGTAAGTAAGCATCCAGGTACAGGGGCCTTTCAATATTGGACAAATTTGGTTACTGTGCATGAGGATACAAAAATTAGAGTAGTCATGAAAATTTGTCTTCATAACATATGAAAACAATGGCATTGCAACAAAGTTCAAAAGTAAATATTTTGCTGGCCTAGATTTCTGTTAGAGTAAAGCATGGAAAGCTATTTTTGACAGACTATTTAGAATCTTAGGTTTTGGGTTATGCAGAGTTCTTTCCCCTGCATAAAACAGCTAAAAAGTTAGATTTAGAGGAGATGATGTATACATTTCATCAGAACAATTGGTTTAAAAAAAATTAGCAAAATGATACATGTTTGAGATTTTAATGAAGGATTTATAATTTAAACGGAAGAAATGGCAAAAGTAACATAACAAATGACACTTAAAGTTGATAATAATTAATTATATTTCTAAGACTAGTTTGTAGTTGCTAATGGATATCATGCTGGACTCCATGTAGGGTACTGGGTTTGTTTATTTATATATGTGTATATATATGTGTTTGGATGTATATGCACAAGTATGCACACAACAGCAAAATACAGTGCACATGGACACATTTTTTGCCAGTAGATAAAAATGAGACTGAGTAAGATTCAACATATATAAGCACGTTCCTAAACACAAACATGGGATGAACTGCAAACAGCCTATGCATACATAAAGAGTACCTCACACAAAATGGAAGACAATTTATGGAACTTAAAAGACCTTAATGGCAAATGGCACTCTTGATTTAAAATCTCTGAAGAAAGGGAAGGAAACTCATCCAACAGGTTACCATGCTTGATATAAAAGCCTTTGGTATTTTAACATTTATGAGGGGCCACTTCTAAAGTTCTAACCAGTTCTTTATCCTGGGGATGGAGCTGCAAGGTGTCCATAAATAGGGTAATGGGTTTGATTCACAGACCAGACTGGGTTGGCTGCTGTGCAGCGTCCTTAGATAAGACACTTTGCTCTCATTGCCCAACAAAAGCAACTAAGCAAAACACCTTAAAGCAGGCTTTGCTCAGCCAACCAGAAATGTAGTGCATCTGATGCACAACCAGTAATTCTTTTACTAAGGAGCAAGCTGTGTAGGAATTAACAAAATAATGCCATACATCCTCAAGGCTGAAAAACTAAAAGCCTCTCATATGCACACCATTAAATGTATCGAAGTAGCAGAATTTCTTCTTGACATATTTAATCAGGGTTCTAAAAATATTCATTTAGCTACTTGCCACTGAATAAGTGACTTGCAACATTTTCTTGTCCTGCAGTTTTATTCATCCTTGATTTGTGTTTAATTTTGAAGACTGGAAACCCAAACTTCCTCATGTAAAGTAAATATAAACCTAAATGAAACATGTACTTTTTTTTGTTTTGCTTTTTGGGGTATTTTTTCCCCTTTGAACATTGTCCTTATATTCATCATGAAAAAAACCCCGTTATTTGATAGCTACCAGCCACAGATGCAAAGTTTGTATTTACAGTATTCAGAGCATGGATCAAAAGTTGCCTCAGAATAGGGGTAAACATTATACATGTGACATAAGTACAAGATCATCAACACATGAATACCCTGGGCAAGTAGAGTAAGTTTGAGGTTCTTGACTTGTAGTGGCAGTTTTCCTTGATCCTGAGCACCTGTAACCTTGTGTGTCTGGTTCCATTGCCAGAATTCAGTCAGTAAACTATGATCTCTGCTGGCTGAATGTCTGTTAGAACTGCTCTCTATGTTTAGACTTGTCAGTGTTTTTCGTCCCATGGGTGTTTTTAGTTTTGTCTCAAGTCTATGAATACAACTGAAACTCCTTATAATAGGCAAAATATGTCTTGCGCAATCTACAGACTGAGGAATAGGGAACAGGCTTTCTTATGCATCAACAACTGGCATACACCTCTCCCTCAATAACTTGTGCACAATAGGGTCCAAAGACATAGACCGCACTATAAGCAAGGGCATGAATTATCAAGTGACCTCCATAAAAATATGAAATGATGCCATCATCCCTAGACATAAAAAAAGAATGCAGGAGAGACGGAAATTACTCTGTTTAATAGCTGAATACTCATTTTAAAATCGCATTGGGAATAACTGTCAGTAATGCTTTTTATCTATTGAAGTTATTAATTTTATATATATATATATATATATATATATATATATATATATATATATATATATATATATATATATATATAAAGACATTTATTTCCAGTATTGTGGAATGCAATGCAAGGATCATAACAATCAGGTAACCAGACTATTTACAGATTCAAATTCAAACAAGATTCCTTTTACTAAAAAAAACCCCAGAACATTTAGTTCATGAAACAGCCTTCAACGTCAAAACTCTTTTTCTTTTTTTACAAATTCTTTTAGTACAATATTGATACCATGATTTCATTACAATTATTAATGAAACTTCTCAACCTTGAGGAAATCTCCAAGTGCCAATTCAGGAATTACAAGTTAACTACAAACTCTGAAACTAGCTTCTCATTAATAAAATGTGTATGAGAACCAGACTTTTATTTACTAAAGTTAAATTAATTTACTTAATTCATTTCGCTTGGTTGTCTTTCTATCTTTGATCACATTTGTTAATGAGTATGCTAATTTGAGGTGTAGTTTAATTATATTACATTCACAAAAGAATTATAATTGTTCGATTGGCGACTTGAAATGAGTTGACCTGACACTACTGGGGATGTTAGCTCTTATGCAGGTTGGATTTGCATGCATTTTAACTTTTAATTTAATCCACCCCCATTGCTTCATACAAAAGATATAATTAACATGGTAATACAAGAAGGCCAGCTTTTAATTCATTGCAACAATATAACAAATACTTGTGCAATCAGGTATCAAAACAAGGTTGGCACTTAATTAGGTTCTCATAGAAACGATCGTGGACATAGCTGTTGCGGTAGATTGATATATTTCACATGTGATTAC
Source organism: Megalonaias nervosa (assembly GCA_016617855.1). Classification (NCBI taxonomy): domain Eukaryota; kingdom Metazoa; phylum Mollusca; class Bivalvia; order Unionida; family Unionidae; genus Megalonaias; species Megalonaias nervosa. The sequence continues at coordinate 60,264 of JAECUM010009246.1, forward strand.
AACTGGGCACATTGTATTTACAATCATTACACTTAAACTGAACTAAAAGATAGAACTAATACTCAAATTTCAACCCCAACTTATTTATTTGGTATTTATTTAAAAAATTGCTGCCCCAATTGCTGTTAGTGACATTTTCATTGGTCAAAATTTCATTGCATACTGTTATTGATGGTGTACCAGTAATGTTGCTTGGAAAGAAATTTTAACAGAATTCATGACTTCTTATTTAAAGTTGATAATTTCTTAACATTGACACATATTATTTTCAGGTCATATCAACCGTTTTCAACGAAAGAATGGGCGATATATCAAGGTTTCAGTTACCAATTTTTATCAAAATTTTCTTCATTTTCAACCAGTTAGGGTCCATTTTTTTGGTACTTTCTAGTAAAAGAAAACGGGGTCCACAACTTACCCCAATTAAAGCAGGTTCGTAAGTTATCAGTGCATAAGTTATCGAGGGAGTGGTGTATTTACAGGCTGTGGGATTGCGAGCTTCTCGCAGAAATGATCAAGCCATGTCACTTTCAGAACTTATGGGGGAAGATCTTGCAAGTTATAAGTGGTTCCCACAATTTCTTTACCCAATAAGTGATTTTTTAATTTTGTGTTTTTTAATTAGTTTGATCATTTCATGGTCTATTTTGTGTTTTGTACCATGCTTTCAAAAGAAACATAATTTACTGTGATATTGCTTTCTGTCAAATACATTACCCAGTCACATTAAAATTAGGAATTACTTCTGCTACCTCCAGAATCGAGTGCTGGATTCCGGAGATAGTAGAAGTAATTCCTAATGTTAATGTGGTTGGGTACGTATTTTTGGAGAAACGTAATTTTTACTCAGAAATTTCCTTTTTCATACATCTTGCTGTTCTATGCATCTACCTTTTTTCAGTGATTTGGCAAGTTAATGTTTATGCATTTTAAATGTGATTTCATGTTCTACGCAGTGAATGTGTTTTCAAATTTTATTATGAAATTTCAGCTATTAAGGATATTTTAGTATGATATTGATATTTGCCAAAAAAATGACAAAATCATTTAGGCAAGCAATGCCAGTTGAATATTTCATTTACAGTTTGAACAATCATACTGGTTTTGGTGCAATTTTATTCTCTCTTTTTTTATCTTTAGACTTTCTTCCTTTTCCTTTTGATCTCTTTGAACACTGCTGAAAACTTCGCAAATACATGTCGTGCTTGCTGTTAAGAATATATTATTGTTGGTGTTGATAGATGGTAATGTCTGTAAATGAATGCATGTAATAATCACCGATTGCAACCGATAGAAATGACCACATTTGCAATCCGGTCCATATTGTCTAGTACCTTCACTTGAAATCAGTTTTTATGCTAAATGCGAGTTGCAAGAACAAGTTGCTAAATTTGAAACACTTCTGATCTAAACATAGGGAATGATGGGGTATTCATGGTGTACAAGATGTTTATGTAAATCTAATATACGTTAAATGACATAAAATAAGTTTTATTATTGGATTAATACACAGCTGGCTGATAGAGACACATAACAGATGGATATGTTTGTATACTAAGTTGGTTGAGACAGCTGCTGAATAAAGACAAATTGCCCTTAATTAGAGAAAACATGTTTCCCATTTTTTTCAAAAATAAAATAATTTGCATAACATTGCACTTGTCCAGTTGGGCAAATATCTTGAAAAAGTCACTTGCCTTCCCAAACTGTCAAATGGATGAGCGGAATTTTCAAGTCAAGATAATTATGCACAAGAAATAAATATTGTCTTAACAGGAACTTAATACTTGTAAAAACCATGTCTAAGTTTCTATATTTGTTTGCAGAAAATTATTGCAAAATTTGACAATTTAATTCTTGAATATTTTTGGAGCAAGTTTGATCAGTTTGGTTCAAGTTTGGTGGTATTGCCATATTGAAGGGTGTGAAGCATCTGTTTTTTCACATGTATTGTGCATTACTTTTAGGCATTTCATATTTTTTTTGTAATTACTAACAAAAATATATATTTTGTCTTTTTTTAGTGTTTAGTTTTTTAAAGATGTACGAACACAATATACTTTCCTACTGAAACACTCCCAAACAATCCTGATAAAATTGATAGTCAATCTAGGCTAATTAGACAATGAGACTTGAACCTGCAACTTTCTGGTGATGTGTCCAACACCTTGACTTTTGAGCCACTGTAACTCCTTTGTGTCCAGTTTCATTGGTTTCCAAGTTATTGCTCCTGATGGGGGGGGGGGGTAACAGGCAAATCCAGGAATCATTCCATAGATTAGTTTCCCTAGCGCTGCCAGGTGAGTGTATAGACTTTAAGAGCAGGCTATAAAGAGTTTCTAACTAGGGCCAAGTTCCCAGGTGGCTTGCCCTTTATATGTTGAGAAAGTGATCCTGTGGATGTGGTCAAGGAAAGAAAATAAATAACACCAATATTAATAGATTATGCAACTACTATGTACAATCACAATTTGACATATGTCAAACTATCCAGATAAGCAAAATCAGACCCACTTGTTAAATTTTCGAACTCAAGCTAACTCAATTCTCATTTTCAGCTGAAGAAACTAACAGTTCTAGACTTGTCCAATATTGCAAAAATAACACCCCGCTCAGTGGTGAAGGTTGCTCAGCACTGCACCCAGCTGGAATGTCTCAATATCTCATTGAATCATGTGATGGATGATGCGTGCATGACAGGGATTGCACAGTATGGCAGCAATTTGAGGCGACTCTATTGTGTGTCCTGCCATATCACTGATGAGGGTAAGCTGTTGTCTCAAATGAGGCATAGGATTCTAAATTGTCAAGAATAACTAACACTGCAAGATTCATTAAGTTCAAGAAAAGAAAACTGAAGTCATTGCAACATAGTCTCTTTTTCAAAGTTTTATTCAGAAAACAATTATCATTCCCATATAATTTTATTGTAATGGCATCATCATATTCTAGAATTACTATAGTTTTGCAAAATGAGGTTATCATGGTATTTGTTTATGACCAATTTAGCCTTGCACATGCTGGAGCTGGGATTCAAACCTGGGATCTCACAGGTGTACAGAGAATGTGCTACCAATGTGCTGTCCAGGCTTTTTTTTTTTGTTCTCTGAAATTAATTTAGCAACATCATTTTTGTCAGTGTTTTGTCTTTGTTTATTTTCTTCTTAAAGTCTTCCTTGCATATTTTGTTAATAGTTTTTCTTTTCTACTGACAGAAATGAATGCATGTTTCATGCTATGGCTGTCTCAAATTAATTCTCAATTTAAAGAATGAAAAGGCAACTAGTAATTATTCATGACTGCTGAAAGATTAAAATAGCTTGTATAGGGTAAGTATCATTTTGTATCGATTCTTCCCCTCTTGTATCAGTATGGGTATTGATATGGAAAAAGTATGGATACATTGATATATTGATTAATCATTCCACCCCTAGTAGCAACTGATATACGAAATCTGGTGCCAATTCCCTTGTACAAACGGAAACTATCTGACTGACTTTTGAAGCAAGCAGAGGACCTTTAAGCATCATTGTTGCTGAACCAAGCCAGAATAGTCGTAACATCTTTTTTTAATTGAAAGGGCTCCATTTTTGTGTTAGTTTATGTAGCCCCTATAAGCAGGTAAGTATTATCAAATAAAGAAATTTTACAATATGAAAATTTGTTTTTCTTAAAATGTTGGTTTGCTTACAGAATTTTCATTGTTGTCATTGACTTTTACATGAGAGCTAACTTTTTGCATTTAGCTCAGTTTCTCTGATATTGATGTATGTACAGCCTTGAAACTTATGTGTGCATTCGCTTCGAAGGGTCCTACATACCACAGGCAAAAGTTGATCACACTGACCTATTTTCTCACTACAATTGTTAAATTAAAATTGATTTCATCACTTCAGTTATGGTGTGTGGGATCTTGATTTTGTAATGCCATCCATCTAGAGAAGCTTGTTAGCATGATTGCACAAACAGAACTCAGCATATTCAAATGAAATTTCTTAGAAAAGTTACATCTATATGTAGATGACCTAATTTGATTTTTAGGCAATTACAACAGTTTTTCGCGTTTTTATACACATTTTTTGAGCTTTGACAAAAACTTTATTATGACTAAAATAAACACCACTCATAGACAACAAATGTTTGTACACTTGTGGTGCATTTTTCATCGTTCCATGTTTTTTAAGAGCTTTTTTGACACAGACTTTATGGTCTGCAGTTGGGCATTAGAAGCATACATGTTTTACAAATGCAAATCTGATTGTATGTAATGGAACTGCTTTGGCAACTGTACAGTCATGAAATTTGTTGGGTATAGTCATTTTGGAGGGTACTATTAACCCTGGCAAAATTAATTTAACTGACTACTTTTCACATTCCAGGGATGACATTAAGCTTTTGCATGTAGCTTATTTTTGCTGACACTTGTTTTAAAGTCATGAAATGTGATGAGTATATTCATCTTGGAGGGTTCTACTCACATGTGCAGAAAAGTATGTCATAGTGACCAACTTTTCTTATTCCAGCAATTATGTTAAGCTTTTACATTTAGCTCAATTTCCCCTAAAACTGTTCCATTTACAGCTATGAAATTTTACCTTGGGGGGTGTTACTTACCACATGCAAAAGTTGGTCACAGTGAGCTACTTTTCTTGCTCCAGCAGATTTGCAGTGTGTTTGGATTGTGCCCAGTGGAACGTGTGAGACACAGTATTCCACAGAATTCTTGTTGATGACATTTACCACCACTATTTCAATATAAACCATATGGCAAGGGCATCACAGTTTGGACTTGCCTTGAATAAATGGTACATAATGCTGACATGGAGTTGGCTACAGACCAGAGTAGTCAACTCCAGACACAAAATTCCTGACCTCTGCTGAATAGTCCAGCAACTGTAAAAGTGATTGGAGAAATTAGGGGTCCTTTGGCCAACAGTATTGATCAGTAGGCCAAATACTAATGTTAGTTTCTCCAGGGCAACTAAGAGCATTACTTCCCGTCTGAGTGTCAGTGCAGAACTTAATAATTTCCTTAAAGTCTTGTGTATCACACCTTATTTTCTATTTTCTGATCTTTTTTCTTTTCTGTTTGCTGTTTATAGGTTTAAAGAACTTAGCCAAATATCGGTCCAATTTGGAAGCCCTTGATATAGCATGGTGTCAGCTGGTGACCATAAGTGGAGTGAAAGCATTGTCTGAGGCTTGCCCTAAACTTTCCTATCTTGGCCTTATTAAATGTGATAATGTTCAAAATGAATCCATGGAGGAATTAGTTCTGCAGTTTCCACATATCAAGTACTCTACATTTATGCTAGAATCAAGACGTCTAATAGACAGAGCAAGGAGAGAGGGATTTCAGTTCATATCTTCCTAGCTAATTTCATCTTGATTGAATTACCTAATGGATCAAAATCAGTATCAGAGTATAGAATTTTAATATGTATGTTAGCATATTGTGTGTACTTTGTAAACTCTTCCATGTGATGTTGAGGAGTACATGTGAAGGAAACACTTGAGAAAATAATTGTATACATGAACTCACAAAGTTAAGTTACAATTTAGGTTTTTATTCTTGAAGTTAATACATTTACATAGTTAAGAGAATTCCTCAGTTTGCTATTCTTTGTATCTTAATCATCATTCGTAAAGCAGAGAATAAAAAGAGATCAAAGCCAAATTATTTTCTTGCTTATTAAAAACAAAAATATGTAGGAAAAGTTTTCATATGTTTTTCCTTTTCAATTTAAATCAAACCTCCCACCACCATAAATCATCTGAGACCAATTGATCTCTCACTTAATTATCCACTTTCCTTGTGAGGAATACAGTAATCCCCCTCTTAAAATGTCACTCCTCATGCAGCAGGAAAGTGGCCTTTCTATTTTTATTTTAAAAAATTTTGATTAATGATAAAATGTGTTGAAAACCATCTTATCAGTAAAATCAGGCTACAAACATGTGGCTCTAACTATCTTTGTCCATCCATTCCATGTTCAAACTGTTGTAGAATTTGTAACTGATAATGTTTATTCCAATCTTTCTGATGTCAAAATTTCTTAGCAGTAATCAAAGGTCTCTCTTTTCATAGAGTCAGATTGCTTTCATTTTTCCTTCTAAACTGACAATGTCTCATAACATTTAGCTCTTTTATTTTTGCAACAACTTATTCTTTCTATGGCAATTTGTAGTTATTACCTGAAATGCTCATTGTTGACGAGGAATTGGGCTAGTAGCATGATGTCTGGAACCCTTTAAAATACACTGCATAATCAATGAGAGAGAAGCCACAAAGACTAAATTACCATTTTTACTTTATGGCAACAGGCTGTCTTGCTGACTTGAGCTGAAACAACATAACTTAACAGTTGACCATTATGCAAAGCAGGCTTATGTAGTATTGTAAGAACACGACCTATGTAAACTATCTCCCAAACTTTATATCATATTGATTTTATCTATTTTACTACTTTACTGTATCCTGATAAAATTCTTTATAAGACAAAAGGCACAATTAATATGCACAGTTTCTTGCTCATAACTGAATCATCCAAAATCTTTAAGATATGAACACATGTACCAAGTTTATTATTTTATTTTTATGATTAATATGTGCTGATCTCACTTCTTACTGAACCTGTCTATGACAATTAAAATACAAGCTTAAGGTGGAGTAAAATCCAATAGGAATTAAGTTGCCTAAATGTTAACAACCTCAGCAAGTCAGATACAAGATTACCTTGATATTATACATATATCTTGCTTCTTATCAGATTCATCCAACATCCTAGTAAGATGCAACTGTTTAACAGGTATGATCAAAATCTGTCCAGAAATACAGTTGCTAGATTGTTAAGATATTCTGCCAATTAGATGCAAGGTCAAATCATTAATATTACTTGGTTTAAAATGAAAATGTTGCTTAGCTGATGTTCATTATACTTGCTATGGCAGCCCTCTTGAAAATCTTGTTAAAGCTTACTCATGAACAGAAAGTTGTATTGAGGTTTTCATATGAGGACCTCTTATGATGTCCAGTTCATCCTAAACAAAAATGGTGCCAATCAGATATCTTGAAAATCTTCACATTGCTACCCCTGAATTAATGTTTATATTAACATTGGGTTTTAACTAAAAGACTTATATGATATCTAGTTGGTCCTAAATAAAAATGGTGCCAATCTATTTACAACATGGCCACCACGTCAACCATCATGAATCTTGTTATTGCTACTCCTGGATAAAGTCATATTAAACATGGGGGTTTCACCAGAATTTATATGATGCCTAGTTGGTCCTAAATGAAAACGGCACCGCTTGCACCTGCAAATGGTTGCCACTACTGCAGTCTTGAACATCTTGTTAATGCAACTCCTCTTAAATTGATTACCATATTAACAGGGGAGGTGCTTAATAAAAGATTTATGACATCTAGTTGCTCCTGTATGATAATGGTGCTGATCATTATCCAGTGTGGCCACCACCACTATTCTCTTGAAAATGTTGTTTATATTCCTTCAGAATAGACAATCGTATCATCATGGGGTTTTCACTGAAAGACTTCTTATGATGTCTCGTTGGTCAAAAATGAAACTGGTGCCAGCCTGTTCTCCAGTATGGCTACCACGCTGGCCATTTGGAAAATCTTATTGTCACTATTTCTCCAACATTGCTGGTTATATCAACAGTGTGCTTCCACCAGGAGATTTCTTATAATGTCTTGATGGTCCTAAATTAAAAAGGTGCTGATCTTATGTCAAATATAGCCACTATGGTACCACAGGGAATTTTGGAAAGTGTAGTGGCAGGAATGGAAAAAGGAGGAAAGGGGGTTGAACAGAATGAAAGGGAAAAAGAAACTTCAGAGAGGGAGAGCAGTGTTTCTTAAAAAAAGGCTAGCAATGTCCTAAAAGGCCAAAATGGACTTCATTTCTACAACAAAAGAAAATACAAAAACAAAAGAAAAAACTAACTGCTTGAGATGAAAACAATTTGGTGGCAGTTGCGTAATGCCTTACACAAGAGTGTGTTGTATAGTAGCATGGTATAAATATGCCACAAGTCTACTGGATTATAATGGATTATTTATATTGCAGCATTGTCTTTCTATCCAGGATTCCTTTGCTTTTTTCATGCTTTTCCTGATCCTCTTCCCATGCAACTTTAATTAGTATAATATCATATGTATATTTGAACAATAAGTAAAGGAAAGCTATATTTTGCTGTCATATCTGAGTAGAAATGACAGCAAAATGGCATATCAACTGGTGAAAGAGCTCACAACCCATAAACAAGGGTATACTAACACCATCCAAGACAAATCAGGAAAATGCCCCACAGAAGATCAAGAGATCCTCAAGCGATTGACAGAATACTGCTCAGAATTATACAATCATAAGACCCAAGGAGATCCAGCAGTACTAAATTGCAGTTAGGTCACTAAAGAAAGGAAAAAAGTAAGCCAGTGTTGACAACATACCAGCAGAGCTCATTCAGGCAGGAGGAGAAGAGATTGCCCTAAAAATGTGACACAATCAAAACGCACTTAATTGAATTGTCAAATTTGCATCACTAAGTCGATCAAAGAATTTCCAAATGGTTTCCAAGTTATCTTTCCAGGTATCATTGTAGATGATGACATCATCAATGTAAGCATCACAATTATCTAGACCAGATCTTAATTAAACTCTGGAATGTTGACATAATTTTTCATACAAAATGGAATTAATATAATTAATGTTGGAGTTTGGACCAAGACTAATAAACTCTATGTTTGGGTTTGGACCGAAACAAGGAAATCCCATTCAGCTGCGGGGAAAGAAAAAAAATGTAATCCCATGACTGGGATTTCCTTGTCTCAGTACAAACACTGACATAGATTATTTTTCTCACCCACTGCTTTTCCATTTAAATTAAACAACCCTGCAATTTTGCAATATAGTTAGATTCCAAACCACAGTATTCATCAGATACTGTTATTGCCTCTCTGTATAATGGTCATCAGGTTTTGCACACTTTCTTGAAAATCAGAATAAATATCTAAGAATATATATATATGACCCCTCCCCCGAAAAAAATATATCCAAAAAGGATAAGGATTTATTAGCAGTCTTATAAGAAGTTTGAATTCTAAAAGTTGTGCCAGATTGAGATATGACGTACTCGTATAATACTGATGATATTTTTCCCCCACCCCACCCCCAATAAAAAACTGCCGACAGGAAGACCTGTTGACAAATGAAACTTTGTAAGTCAAGGAATAATCATCCGCTGTTCAAGCAGCATTTTCCTAAGTTATCACTTTCTGATCATCGAGATAAATATTGACATTTTTGTGAATGCTATTCTTGAATTCCTAACTAATGGGAGCTGTCTAAGGTTATCGTAATCTTGATCAACCTTCTTAGAAAAGCACCGCCTACCAAACGGTTGTTCTTTTTCCCTTTCAAATTCAACAAGCTTTGTCCAGTTCCTTTTCTACAGTTCCTAAACCTTGGTTGATATGCCTCAGGTACCAACTCATAACCCGTCAAGATATATTCTTTAACCACATCATAATTAGCACTTTGTTTTATCTCCAGTGAATTGTAAACTTCACGAGGAGTCCAATAAGTACACTGTACAATAACAACGTCCAATATTCTCTTGGACATTTCAAGTTTTCAGCAATTTTCTCAAAATGAAGGTATTTATCTACTTCTTTTTCTTTAAAAGGGGGTGCTAACCAAGTATTTCTGGTAACATCAAAACTTTAACTTGTATTTTAGTCTGTATAGTATTTCTCTTTCTTATCTCTGCATCTACATTTGTTTATCTTGTAACTGCATTTGTATTACCAGATCTTTATTGTCTGCCACTCTCTTTCCTTTCTCTGCATTTGTGTGGGTGTGTGTGTTATTTTGATTTTTAACATAGCTTTAAGAAATTAAGTCATATCGCTTTGATGTCTGGCAGTTTATAGTGATATCTAGCACTGGGGTCTCATGCCGCAGACACTTAGCATCATGTCCCACCCAATCACATTATCTTGACACCAGGCCTACCAGTACTTAAACTAACCTTTTAATTCTGAGTGCCATGTGAGGCAGCAGCTAGTACCATTTTTATAAATTTTTGCTGTGACTTGGCGGGGATTCGAATCCGCGACCTCCCTCATCCCAGGCGGACGCTCTAACGACTTAGGTTACCGGAACTGTTTCTGCACTAGCATTTATCCCCCCCCCCTTCTCTCTCTCTCTCTCTCTCTCTCTCTCTCTCTCTCTCTCTCTCTCTCTCTCTCTCACTGGATTTGCCTCCTTTTATTTTTCTGAATTTGCATTTCTACATTTCTTTCTGAAGCTTTGTAATTCAAATTCTATCAGGGTTTTTTTTTTTTTTTATGAAAAAACCTAATTCCTTTAATTTCCTATCAAAACCAAAGAGACAGTCCCAAAGCATTATCAGCCAATTATTAATTTCCCACTAAATACTGAACCAAAATATTCTTTATCACCTGTTTGGTTAAAGATGCTTTCGCTTCTGAAAGATCATAACATATGGCAACATCAAGCAAGTTATCCTTTTTCAAAGACTCTTACCCTTCCTGGGTAGAATTTAAAATATAGTTTTCCACTTTAGCTGACATTGTAAATACTTGCTGGTTTCACTCGATTTTTCAAATGTGCGAAATTAAAATCAGTATCATGGACAATGTAAATTCCGGAGCAAAGTCAATTTAAATTTTAAAGAAAATTTTTAATATTTGTGAAATGTTTTAAAGAAATTCAGATCCCGGACGAACCTCCAATTTTTTGTTACGACACTATGGTCTTAAACTAAGTAACAGATAGAAGCGAAACCAATAAATTTAGTGCAATTCAAAAAACAATTTATTTCTCTTGAATACATGAAAATTCAAAAAACACAGAATTGTGAATGAAATCCCAAATAATCCTTAATGTTCTATGACATGTCCAAAAGTATAGAATGTTCCGAATTCCAATAGTCTTGAATGTCTTTATGTATCACAATGATATGATCCAAAATGTCTTTGAACGAGTCCCCAATAATCCCAAAGTAGTGTTTTAGTCCAAAAAGTCCATGTGTACCTTGTTATTTCAATGAATAATTTTAATAAACGATTCTTCTCAAATTATACCTAAACAGAACAGTAAATGATTCCACAGACTGAACATAAAACAGGAACGTAGACTTTTATTACAAGACCGATATATACTATTTAACTTGACCAAAGACACAATAGAATTTCCCAGTGAAAACTCCGGTCTTGAATCAATTTGAAGTAAATATCTTTCAAAAAGACGATAGTCAGGTAGGTCAAAACTCGATCCACACGCACAAAGGTCAATCACACTTTATAAATTAAATACACTTAACACAAACATATGCTTTTTATATAGTAAAAGTCATATAGGTCATGGCGGCGCACAGAACCGACTATTTCAATAATGGGTGTCATTTTACAAAATTTGATTATACATACCTTTAAATGGCAATTATTGACTTTATATGGATACTCATACATCCATATACCTTTGGAAGGTCATTATTTACACGCCCTGAGAAATACATGTGGCAAAATAAATGTTAAATTGAGTGGACATTTTTGGAGGAGGTCGACCTAAAGCTGTGATCCAGTGCAAATCAAATTGAATGTCGCGTACTGTAATGTCTCAATGAAAACAGCGCATATTGAAAACAAATTCATACCCAGTTATTTGTTATGACAGACCAGATGTCCTCTTTTCTTAATCCAGTTTAATACCTGGTCACCATTGTAAAAGTCCATAGCGATCAGTGATTTTTGTATGGAAGTTTATGCTGACAATTAAGGTGAAGATTATTCTACAATCATGATTAAAAGGACTTGGTTGAACTATTTTAATATTAAACTATATAACAACAATCAGCAAGTAATAATTTCATTTAATTTCAGTAAATGTGCCTACATGACATTGACTACCACTTTTATAGATAGCAGTGCTGTTGTCTGCTTGAAGTTGATAGTTTTTGTTTAGTTTAATTTTTTATTTACTTTACAGTTACAATGCTTTGCAGTGGGCAGAGATATGTGGCATTGGCAATGGTATGTTTTGTATGGTATGATAGATATACATAGATAATTTCATCTTGTGGCGCTTTATCTGCATTATTCGTTAGCTGAATTTGCGTTACTTGATCACAATGTAGTTTTTGACAATTATTCTTCAAAACAGTTGTGCATACACGTATTGAACATTCACATAGATTGGTAAACTAGAAGAAACGTATCATGTTTCCTTGTGATACAATTTCATGTGTTCATTATAACAAGGCTCGCACGGCCATGAAAGGTCATTGAGAAATAAACACATCATTTCAAGGCTTGAAATTAATGATTTGTACCTGGGTCATTGAAAGTTCTTGAATATTAGAAATTTTGCTTGAAAAAAAATATCTTGGAAAATTTTGCTTTCAAGTCATTTACTTTATGCTGTGCGAGGATTGGAAGTAAAGTTAGATTTTTCCGTCATCTGCGAGCCGTTCTGTCATTGTCAGAATTCACGAGAAGTAATCAGATATTGTGAATAGCATCCCTTTCAAATTACTGCATGCGTACTCATTCGCATTAGCAAGTGTTTACGTTAAGCAAAGATCGATCGTCAGCAACAAGCTCTTTTATTTAGATGATTTTATAGGGGCTGACATTCCTTTACAAACGAATAAAACTTTCAAGAACTTGGTATACTTTTACAAAGTTATGGTATAGACGAAGCTATAGAAAAAGCTGCGTGCCGTCGATACGAATGGTTTTTTGCAAGTATCACGTTCAATACAGAATCTTTGACGTTAGAAATTACTTCCAATAGATTACCTGAAATTCTCTGTTTAATAACTTTGTGGTTGAGTAAGGAAGTAACTACTAGAAAAGAATTCCAATCATTAACTGAAAGCTTAAATTTTACGCCATTTTACGTCAAAATGGCGCTAATGAGCAGAATGTTGTTCGCCTTTGATTAGATAGTTCATGTGACTTTAGTTCAAATGAATTTAAAACGGAAATCTATTTCATGTAATCATTATTAAGGTTACCAACTCACCAGAAGAATAAATTGTAAGGGAACCAATTTTTCTGGTCATAAAGTCAAAATGCGCCGCATTGATATATCTGGCATTACGGAAGTTACGTGTCACTAATCCAAAAGGTGTTCCATAGCAACGCACGAAGTACAACTACGTTCCCATGATTCATGAGGTACAATCGTGTTCTTCGCAACAGTAACCGCTACATTCTAAGTATTACTATTATATAACGGGATATGGGTTGTTTTGGTGGCTGCTTTTGGGGCCTTTTCGGAAATCGGTAAGTACCAAAATGTTTGAGATGACAAATAATATAATATACAGAAACCCAATGAACTGTACCCAACTCAGTGCAGGGTGCCTTAGGCAAAAGAAGTTTCAGGCTTACTGGGGGTCGGGGAATCCATGAGGATAGGTAGGGTGGGACTGGATGGTAAGGGTGTATTATATACCAGAATAAGATACCCTGTCTTACGAGATATATTACGAGTACCATCTTACAAATCAAAAAATATATAGTATAGAAGATACGAAGGGATGTATGTGATTGAAATGTTGCATCTGATACTAAACCAGATTTAGTGAGTCTTCAGTAATAGCCTTGCTTCCCAACACTAATTGTACATTTGCCTTTATTTAGCAGTAATTAAATAAATATTAACATCTTTTGTAGACATTTGAAATGGATTCTGCTCATATCTGTACCAGTAGGTGTTCAGCTTTTATCACCTTATAAGTCACCACTGATCATTGATCCTTCGATTGGAGTCTATGCCTTATTCGATTGGTACTTTTGTATGCCAAATTACATATTGCCATATCTGTACCCAATTAGCAACAACTCGGTATAAGAATAAACTTTCTTTCGATCTCACTCTCTTCTAATTCCATTCATAGTCTAAAAATATAATTTAATTATTAATCATACTAATGGAAGTATAATTGTTTGATATTATATTCAGTTGTTTGCTTCTGATTTGTGTTATTCTATATTATATTGGTGTCATTATCAGCAATTTAATTTAATGAAATTAATTTGGAGTGCTGCTTCTGACTGCTGCCCTTTCAGTCTTAGCTACCTATCTTCCTCCTGCCAAAACAGCTTCCTTTCTCCATCTGAACTGGTCTTTTTATGATGTGCTTATTTTGATACAGTTCTCAGTTGTTTCAGATGTAGACAATAAAGTTCTGTGAAGGGCCACAGGATAAGGTATAATCTAGTTCAGTTTATTACACAGCTCTATCAGAAGAAAAAAAAAATTATTTGTGATAACCTCCTTTACACTCTCTGTTGCAGTGTTTGTAGAGGAATTCGTGGCGTGTGAAATGAAAAAGATAATTGCACTCGGCCAAATTGAGAACGACGGTTGCGGATGACTTCATGACACGCGGGGCAACCCTTCGTGAGATTTGTAAGTGTACCTTCTCTTCTATACGGACGCTCATATTGTGTGTGTGTGTGTGTGTGTGTGTGTGTGTCTGTTTGTGCTTTGGGATTTTTAACGTAGCTTTTAAAAATTTTACAGTCAAATCGCTATGATGTATGCCGTGTGGCAGTTTATAGTGATCTCTAGGACTGGGACATCATGCCACAGACATGTTGTATCATGTCCCACCCTGTCACATTATCCTTACACCAAGCCGACCAGTCTTAACTCATCTTTTAATGCTGAGCGCCATGCGAGGCAACTGTTAGTACCATTTTTATAAGTCTTTGGTATTACTCGGCCGGGCTTCGAACCCGCGACCTCCAAGGCGGACGCTCTAACAACTTAGGACACCAGAGCTGTCGAAGCTCAGATTGCATTTTAAGTAACAATTCTGTGTTTATTTAAGACTCCTGTACGCACTATTACACATGTACAACATATTGCTAAAACTAACTCCTGAAAGTTTCTTCAAATTAGTGTGTTTTTAACTGGATATGCTTTAAATATTTTATCAAGCATGGATTAACTGGCACAACAAGATTATCTGTACATCTATTTATCAGGAAAACACTCATCTGGGATTATCTATGATTATATGTAGCTTCAACAGAAGCAACCATGAATTATTGGACTACAGTACCATTACGTACGATGGGTAGTCACGAGTTTGTTATACTTGTTGGCGACGCTGGTCGTAAGGAGAGGGACATCGCCAGGGTGGATATCTAAGAAAGCTTCAGCAACAGCCAACGAAAAGGAAATAAAGGTTAGTGAGAATAAATTTGAATTGTTTTGGGAGATTAGGTTGCAAACTTGTATTTGTGTTGACAGGTAGTTAAACAATGATATTGCTTTAGCACTGGTGGCAGTACCTGCATTAGAAGGTAATGAAATATGGATATTGCCGTAGCACTAAGGTCAACTGTAGCATCTTGAATAGTGAGATTTACTTTTATTGGAATGTTTTCATATTTCTAAAGTCGTATAATGTAATATTTATTATAATCCAGTAGACACGTTTAGCCAGAGCGAGTGTCCTTGGGCGAGTCAGTTTGTGTTGACCTAACAACATGAACATTGTTCGCGAATGTTTTTCTCAGGTTCAGGACTCAAATCACCTCGAAAGTGGGAGTGGACTAGAACAAAGTCTTTGAGTCTGTTTGATGATTATCGAGTTTGGAGGTCGAGTTAATTTTTTAGGCTAAAATAATTTCACAACTATTATACAGTAATATCATTCATATTGATGGCGTTGTGGGTTGATTTGATATTAATTAACACAAGATCAGATGAAAGAACACAACTCCAAGAGATGCTGCTATTCATAGTTCCTTTTACTGCTGTACTCCAACATCTCTGTTTGTTCCCGGGTGGCCGAGTGGTCTAAGGTGATCACTCACACTTGATCTATGCCCGCGTTGATTTCAGTTCCAGTCTCGGCCAGCGTGTGTATGTGAGAAAGCTTGAAGTTTCCGTTGAGTCAATGGTTGTTCCAAGGGTTTTCCTGGGTTCTTCTTCCACTAGATATACGGGCCGCCATGAATAGCTGTTGTTGTTGTTGTTGTTGGGTTTAACGCCATTTTTCAGCACAAGATAGGCTATACATGGCGGCCAGTATAATTGGTGGATGAAGAACCCTGGAAAACCCCAGGAAGAACCACCGACCCACCCATGAATAGCTGAAAAATGGCGTTAAACCCATAATAAAAGTCAAACTACTCTAGCTGATCTTTGTAATACGTTTCTTAATTTCCATTTCTTTCAATTCCACAAGAGAATTAATATTATGATCTACAGTATTAGTTAAGAAATTACTGTGAATTGTTTTTAAAACATACTTACATACCTTGAAAAGGCTACTAATTTGTAATGTTTATGTTAGCAAAATATGTATCCAAATGCTCGAGACTAAAAGGTCTATCCATAAAAATCAAAACTGAAAAAAAAAATGGACATATTTCTTTAATAGAATGAAAATATACTCAAGTCATCTGAATGCGTTAAGAAAATTATGACTGTTTCACATGGTTTTGCTGAATCATGCTGATAAAGTTTGTGTGAAGTCTCAAAAAAGCCCAAAATGTGCACAAGATTAAAAAAAAGTATCCTAGGATTTTCACGGGTTCATCTTCTACTAATCCTACATATAAGACCTCAACGCTAATATTTATTTTTTGGGCGGCTGGATCTTACTGCCTAACTAACGGCGCTGTGTAGGGTGTTTTGATGTCGACTAACGAAAGTCAAATTTTCAGGAATATCTCACACACCTGGCAATCAATAACGACGCTTTTCTACAAAGTAAAGTCATAATGTTTTAGTCAGACTTACACTGATGTCTTTTCTCTAATAAATTCAAATTCTTTCAAAAGAAATGGACCTGTTTTCAAGTTTCGTTGGCCTACATTTCAGTTGGCTGGAAAGTCAGGAAGGCCGAAATCAGGTTACGTTGAAATATTATTCTTTAACGAAACGAATAAAACTATATTATGCCTATTGGAACTGTCAGCAACGTTTCGTTTCGTTCAAGAAACTAATCCCACACATGAACCTACTTGAACATACGTCGGCATACCTCGACTACCGTCGCATTTCAACAAAGTCAAATGTATGTCAACGGAACATGAAAATGGGTCCATTTGCTAGTATCAGATTTTGATTCCACCAGGATAAAAACAGCACAGTAAGTATATTAATTACATATCATTTTGTGGAAGAGTGTCCATATGGGCTGCAAAGTGTGTGAGATATATCTGAAACTTTGACTACTCGTTCCGATGTCAACTGACATCGGAACACGTTATACAAGGCCGTTATTTGGGCAGTAAGGCGTAGCACTAAAACTTAAGTAACATGTGATACGTCTTATACTGTAGGACTAGTCTTCTACTGGCCACTATGAATAACCTATAATGTGCTGGAAAATGGCATTAAACCCCTAATAACATTCATACTGCTCTGGATTATCAGTATAATATTTTTAAGAAATTTCCAGTTTCTTTATATGTCGCTATAGAACTAATATCTGAAATACTAATTCAGAAATTCTTGTGATTTCCATTTAAATGATTGTCCTCATTAGGCGGAACAATAACCAAGGGAGATAACTATAATCAGGGCTAAACAATATTCAAGGGAGACAGGCTCAATAGGTTATTATTTACAGTAAGTTTAATTGCCTGTCTTGACTTGTTTTAGCAAAGCCATTAAGTTTGTTACTAATTTTTGTAATACTATATTTGATAAGATACAATATGACATTAGGCCAAAAGCATGGAGTGTTAGAAATGCTATCGAGCCCTAAATGAGCCACGAGTTAACTTTTTACTTCTAAAAACAAATTCTTGAATCAGTAACGGGAATATGCGGAATAACAAATCTATCCATATAGGGAGTAATAACAAAACAATCAATATAGGGAATAACAAAATAAAGATAGAAAATTCCAAGTTAACGATAATCCCATACCCATTTTCAATAATTTTTGAAAATATTTACTTAAAAGTATCTTTGATCGAAAGGATAGCAATGTGTTGGCAAATTTATAAGATTAGCTCCCTGGTGATAATTTTTCAGGATAAATGTTCTGAATCATGACTTTCCTGAAACATTAAAATTACTGACTGTAGTTGAAGATAGGAGTGTTCATTTTTCTGTGGTTTCTTGTTGATCATGTTTTGTAAATATACCTTCAAAAATGGACTGGTAATTCAGTCACTCGGCGGGCCTTGGGTTCCGACTGGTCTAAGACGTTCGCCCTTACAAATCTCTCGCATATCTCTTCTCCGTCTGCGTAAGCTCGAGTCTTGGCCAGGTGAACGTGGGTATCTGAGAATGCATGCAACTTGCCACCTATGGGTCTGTGGTTCTATCCAGGGTCTTGACCGGTTCTGCACCTGCATGCATAGACAATCACATGCTGAACACTATAAGCTGTAGTGCTCAAATAATATGATCGTCCAGGGTTACATGTCTGGAAAAGCTACTTTTTCAGACAGACTTATCAATGAAGAATTATCAGCGTTCACAGATGTCAAATGACTATTGTTTTAAAGAAATATTTATCAGTAACCTTTAAAGGTGGGTGGGTGGTTGATTCTTTAATAAATATATCCCATCTACTGCATAAAATTGTCACCTTTTTAAATGTACTATCCTTTATATATTTTTCTACTTAACTGGTCATTTCTGATTGTACATGATATTGAATTAAAACGATTCAATACTAGTTTCTTTTTCTTTTTCAGATTTTCGGGCATACATTTCCGCCAATAAAATTGTTGCATTTTTACTTAAATTTCAATGTAATGCTATTGCCATAATTGCCTCTAAATCTAACTCGCGTTTTTGTTTGGTTGTATTATGAAAAACGGGCTGATGTAAATTCCATTTTAAAATTATTTATAAGAGGCAAGCCTTATGAATCTCTTAATAATTTTGTTTCTATTTCCTTTTTTTTTTTGACAGAACGTATCCATGATTTGGACTGCATACTGTGAATTTTCTGTACACATGTCATGGGGTTTCCTGCCCATAACTATTTCATCCAAACAAAACAAAATGAAAGCGTCCAAAAATCTAAATAACAGATTGTTTCATTCCACCTCATAATACTTTCTGCTATGTTTAAAAATTCGAATTAATTTCAGTTTTAAAAAATGGTAAATGGTTTGAAATGATTAGTTTGCGCATTGCTGGAAACGTCTTTGACTTATTTTCTACTTTGCAGTGAAATATTTACATAAATTTCAGCCATGGTTCTCTTAATTCAGTTCCAAATTTAAACAATATCACCATATGGATATGAAGCTTTACACATATCCATGAATCTAAAAATTAAGAAGAAACTTTAAAACCCTTTCCCGTCTTCCCACTCCTCTGCACCTATTTGGAATGGGAAAGTTGTCATTTTTTATCGGTAAATTCTCAGTTCCTTAAAAAATAAATTTTCACAGAGGCCAGCTGTTCATAAGGGAAGTTGTTGGTTGTTCAAGCAAATGGACAAAGTATGATGAGAACTCGTTTTGATCCAAAACTGGTGACCCCTCATTCATCAGGTTGGTATATATTCTCCTGTGAATCAACCACTTTTCCACCCCACCCCTCCTCTATTTCTAGGTCTGAATAAGAAATTGTAGCTGAAATTATGAGGATGGGTACATTTGTCAATTTGTAGTACTTGCTTTTTGATTATTTTATCACGGTCAAAGTTCATAGTGAAAGTGGCCGTTTGTTCAAGGAAATGGACAAAATGGGATGATAGCTAATTTTAGTCCAGAACTGGTGGCCCCTCGTACATTCTATTGGTGTTCCTCTGTGAGTGATTTCATAATAGTTTACAATCAATCGTTAACATTCGCTTTATATTCTATTCCAAATAGTAATGTATACATCTTGCAGAAAGTACATTTGCAAACTCAAAATTATTGAACATTATTCTTTCTCTGCATTTTATGTTTGTTGTTTTGTTTGTTTTTAGTAGGGAACTAGTCATGTGGAAAGATGGATGCAGTTTAATCAGTTAAGGGTTCAATTAATCATTTAGTTGATGAACAGTTAAGATACTGTTAACTTTTGTCCCACAAATGGATGACTGGTTTTCAATCTATCAATCTCTAGCATCATCTATCAACATTTGATTTGAAAACATTGTAAGTTTGTGAGGAAATTCCTTTCATTTTGATGACTGAAAACTCATCCTTAAAAAAGCAACAAAATAACAAAACACTAATTTCGATTTTCAAATTAAATATCAACAAAATTCATCTTTAAAAAACCCAAAATAACAAAACCCTAATTTTTTTATTTCAAAATTAAATTCACTGTTTGGGGTGACTAACAATCCGAAAAAGTTCGGACGTTTTATACATAAAATCTAATTCGAAACATTGTAAAGTAGAAGGTAAATTATTGTGTATATTCATCAAAATGATAACTTAGCTCACCCTAGTCTAAATATCACTCATAATATGATCACCTTTTCACATTCAGAATTCATTTTGAACCTTCTTTTTCCTTTCTCCATTTAAAACAGTTGTTAAACAATGAATGTATCTGTACCAAACTAATGTTTCGTGTTTAATCAAAATTTCTTCAGTCGAAATCTGGTCAGTTATAAACTAATGAGTTTGTTCTTGTTGATTTGATCAAGATAATGGTCAGAATTTGACATGAAGTATTTCATAGTTTGAATAACCAGAAATCTCCTGATATTTGTAAATTCTTTACAGATAATAAATATCTCTCTCGCCTCCTGCATAATGTACAAAATAAAGGATATTAAAATTATAAACGTGTTTGTTTTTGCTTGATATCTAAGCTAGGGTGGGAGAATACAAAATATTTGTTCTTGTACATATCAGTGAAAAGGAGTCCTAATTAGCCTCCTAACATATAATTCAATACTTAAATGGAAATATCAGGGTACATTCTAAATTAAGGAAAATGTTTTGACTTTAGGTTAGATTCTTTTTGATCTTGCTTAAGAATTATCCATTTTCTTTCAAATTCGAGTGAGAAAGTGTAGCCATGAACAGGGAAGGTGGTTAGGAACTGTCTGCTCAGCACTGAAATTGTAAAATGAAAAGAAAAAGTTTCGCAAAAATGTCTCTTACTCTTTTCCTCATCTGTATTCCTGACGGTTTAAGCTCTTATTAATTCAGTCTATTTTACATAATCAATGTATTCACTGATATTAAACAGCTCAGATATTTTTAATAGACTCAATTCATGCTTGGAAATTAGTTTTCTACAAAATGCGATTTGATATAAAATTATTCACATTTATAAAGTTTTGAGATGTTGTTTTGGTTTTTTTTTTTTAAATTTTAAACATGTCATCTAATCATAAAATTCTACATTTCGAAATTTTTTGCATCTAAAGTTTATCTTGTTTTCCTATTACTTAATTCTGTAAGGCACAATGGCCATTATTATAAACACTATACAATTTTGAATGAATGACTCGTTTTGTAATTTCAAGATTTTTTGCGAGATAACCCGAGAGCGTCATTTTCAGGTATTGTGAAACTGGTCCATTGCCATCAGTACAATATCCAAAGAAATTTCAGCCACAGTACATGAAAGTAACATAGAGGTATACCAATATTCTCTCCATTGTGCATGTTGCAAATGTAAACAACTTCACCTTACACTCGCCAATTAGAAGTTCATAATATCTGTGGAATGCACCCAACGTACCTTCTATCCTTTATCTTTGACTGCTGTCCCGTGTGTGTGTGTGTGTGTGTGTGTGTGTGTGTGTGTGTGTGTGTGTGTTGTTATTGTTACGTATATGTAATTTAAATGCTTGTGTGTTAGTTTTAAATTCTCTTTTATTTTATTTTATTTCATTACATGTTATTGTAATGATAACTTTATTCACTGGATTTGACATTTTTCCAGAAAATTCAGTTCAGTTCTGTTAAACCTGATAAACAAGCAGTAGTTTGAAACTTTGTATCTTTTGGTGACCTAGATTTCAGAGCCAGTTTCAGCTCTGTAGTAAACAACTCTTTTAAATATTTTTTTATTATTGAATCTTATAGTAAGATTCGTTCAGTACAATCGAATTCGTCCATGGTGGACGTGACAGCTGGCATATAATGTTACTACGTCTCTTGAAAGGAAGTGATCACGTGACCCTATCATATGGTTCGTTTTGCGTTTCAGTTGGAGTTAAAGTGACGTTTCATAGTGTTTTTTAGTCAGTCGTAATTCATACCTTCGGGCTCAAAGATATTATTTTTGTTTTTGACAGTTTGATTTGAATTTTTCTATTTTTTGGAATTAATAATCTATTTTCAGGAAAATACTTGTGCTCATCAGAATTCTTGGACAAAGACATTTACTGAAAATTATTCGGAATTCTAAAGCCGGAATATTATTCTTGTTGATTCAACAAGGAACTGTTGACACGACAACACAAAACAGGTTATCGAAGACGTCATCGCCTTCCATCTTGGAACTTGATCGGGATTCGAACTTTGATTCACTTAGAACTTTTTAGTGATAGGACTTATATTTTTAATTACTGGATTAATTTTTGGATTTGATTAATATACCGTAAGTCCTTTTTCGTATTTTTACCTTGTTTTCTAGGGAAATAAATTATTTTGTTAAATTTTACAAAGCTTGTTGGCTTTACTCTTTTCTTTGTTACTTTTGTATGAGCCTAGACAAGTAAATATATATATATATATATATATATATATATATATATATATATATATATATATATATATATATATATATATACTCTCCCTTGTTACTATAGTGTTTCAGATGCTTCACTTGTTGTTCATCATATACTTCCTGTTTCTCATTAAATTGTTAATAATAATAATAATAATAATAATAATAATAATAGTCACAGAATTGTTATTATTATCATTCTGACACTGAGATCCTCAAGGGCATTCTATAATAGGCATAATAAGTTGAAAAGTCATATAAAATTCAGAAATGAATATTATAGTCATTAATTTATTATTATTATTATTATTATTATTATTATTATTATTATTTATCCAGACAAAATAATGTACTTTCTATCCTGCCTTCCGTTTCAAGTACCCTCCCTTGTTATTATAGTGTGTTTTCTCCCTTACTATCATAGTGTTTCGGAAGCCTCATTTGTTATCATTCATAACCCTCATCTGCTCATTAAATTCAATAAGGGGGCGCTCACCAGTTTTTATGTACTTTTGAAAGAGTGACGTATGTAAGGTGAAGTTGTTTGCATTTAAATCATGCACAATGGAGAGAATGTTGGCATACCTCTATGCTACTTTGACGTAATGTGGCTGACATTTCCTTGGATATTGTACTTTTGGAAATTGTAAATGATCTTAGCACACTGCTAACTAAAATGACTGCTCCCTTGTGCTCCAAAAATCAGCCTGAATTTGTTTAAAGTACATTATCCTTAGCAGCTATTAAAATAGGGAAAATGAATTTTGCCAGACTAGACAATACCAGCTTCTGAAAGTTCAATGAATGAATTACCAAATATATAAAATGTAAAAAAAGTTATCTGCTCTTTTTTTTTTTTTTACAATTTACCTCTGAAGTTCAGAAGTGAAAATGACCAAGTGGAGCAAGCACTTTTTTGAAAGGTGCACATCTGGAGTAAGGCCAAGCTGTATACTCTATAACCCATATTACACCCATCAATCATACGCCAAAATAAAGGGAATTAAAGGTTCTTTGAACAATACCTAAGATATACAAGGTCTTTTTTAAATAGCCAGTATAACCAGTGAGGAAACCTGGGAAAATTCTTTTTCTTTAATATTCTTGACTGTATTTTGTTATTGCTATTATTCCTGTACCTATCATGTTTGTATTATTTCCTCTGTGTTTGTAGTGATTTCCCTTGTTATTTGTAGGTTCTGAATTATTATCAGTTTAGTGCCATGCTGCCTACACTGACACCGAGATCCTCAAGGCGATTCTATAGCAGGCATAGAAAAGAAAGAATAAAATTATGTAAATTTCAGTAATTAAAATTATAGTCACGAGTTTCATTATTATTATTATTATTATTATTATTATTATTATTATTATTATTATTAAAAGACTACAAAAGCAGGAACAAGAGATGATAATATCATTAAATTCATACTTAATATCAGAATGATCAGTCTTTATTATTATTATTATTATTATTATTATTATTATTATTATCTTTTGTGACTTATTTCACTAGACATATCAATAATGTTTGTAATAATAACAACAATAATGATAGCATTGTTGTTGATTTTATTCCTGTGCTCATGATGTTCCTTTAGGAGTGATTTCCCTAGATATCTGTAGGTTCTTCATTGTTATCAGGTTTGTGCAGTTTTTGTTTCCTCCTTGTACTCTCTAGGTGATCCTAAATGAAAATTATGCCAATCTGATATCTACACCTCCTGAACAGAAAGTCATATCGACATACGGTCTTTGACCAGAGCACTTCTGACGTATATATAGTTGGTTCTACACACAAATGGTGCCTCAATGACATCCAATATGGCCAGCACAGCAGCCATGTTGAAAATCTTGTTATTGTTACACATCCATAATGGAATCAACATTCACTAACAGACTTCTTTCAATGTCCAGATGATTCTAATTGAAAATGGTACTGATCTGACGTCCCTGTCACAAAATAAGGTGAGAAATAACTTGGTTTTGCCTTAGATCTATTTTTGACCATTATTCGTTGTGCATGCGTACAACGTTACCTGGGGTGAATAATTGTTTCTCCAGGTAAGCGACTGTACAAGCATGTATCTCGTCGGAATCTACATGTGACGAGAGTCACGAAAAGCATGAGTATTTTACCCTGACTATTATTCACTCTCCTATGGATTTAAGGTTGATTCTATTTCAAACTGACACATTGGTCATTTGGATCTTATCGAGGAGTGTACGTTCTCCATTTTTGTCTACAGCCATAGGGGTAAGTGTTACATTTTTATTTGATATGTGAAGCATATTCAGTTTTAATGTCCTAGTGTGAAATGTTGTCTTTACCACTACGCAGATTTGAAACGAACTTTTGAATTGTTACAAGTTCCTATTAAGCCTTTTAAGTTAGTAGCATGTATCTATAGATTGTAATTATGTACCTTTTTATTATGACCAGTTTGGTTTTATTATTGTAGCTGTGTATGTGGATGCATAGCGGTGGAGCTGTGTATGTGGATGCATAGATGTGTAGCTGTGCGTATGTGTATGCAGATACATCAGACTGATACATCAGACTGACGGTCTGGCTGTTTGTATGTCTGTATGGGGTGGAATCAAGTCCATACAAGGAAGGAACTGCATGATTTATAAACTTGTGCGCATGGTGGATCCGTGAAGGGTCGATGGGGCCAAAACAAGTGAGCCGACCCAGGAATTCCGGAGAACTGTGTGGTTTTGACAAATGGAGTCATAAACCAAGTCAAATGGTTTCGAATGCAAGTTTTTACAAATAGTTATCGTATGACTGAGTCACGAGTCATTGTTTGGTGCAATCGTTGTATTATTTAACATTTGAAAGTATTTGTTTCAATTCATGATGTTTTAATTGAATACAATTTGAGTTACGTCATCATCACATGAGATTATTTGAGTCTCGTTTACATTACATGAGATTATGTGAATCTCAGTCTCGGTTACAGTACGTGAGATTATGTGAATCTCACTTTCATTTTGAATATTTGCATTTCGCTTTCATTTGTTTTTCATTTGGGAATGTGTAGTAATTGAATGAGTCATGTGTTTGGAGCGTGAAAGAATCACTATCTATATATATATATATATATTTTTTTTTTATCATTTCATAAACCTACATCATTCATCATATTGTTTGTGTTGTTCATTTAGTCCAAGAAGAAAAGCCCACTCGGTTTCAATTCTGTTACAGTCCCATTTGACTGCCATCTTGAAAATGTTGTCACTACTGTTTCTGAATGGAAAGTCATATCTTCATAACAATAATAATAATTATAACATAGTATTCCGCTAAATCTTTAAAAAAAAAATGACCTAAGTGCTTTACAATAGAAGTTAATACATAAGGATACATACATAATTCCAAGATGTATTTTTTAAATCTTGTGCATATATAGGTATTGAGACTGACAGATAGATGTATTATAATAGTCCAGTGTAAGAAACACAGGAGTGTTTTAGTGGCATCAACAGAAAGTTGCTAAGGGAGCTGATGCATCTCATGCATATGTTCATGACGTCTTGGTGCAATGAGCGAGGACTGTCAAGAGTGACACCTAGGTTTCGTACTATGAATTTAATGTTGGTGTTGCTGATAACTTATTGTTTGAGGCAAAGGATAGAAGAGGTGATCAGAATGGCTTTTGTTTTATCCTCATTAATCTGCAGCTTGTTACATATCATCATGGATTTCACATCGGAAATGCACTTCTCTACGCCTCAGATGATAGCACCAACAGTTGTGTACTGTAACTAGAAACTTCAGTTGTGTAACTAGATTTGTATATTTGAGTGTCATGAACATACAACTGGTAAGCTTCAATGTCGTGGCAGTAATTCGTTTTCCAAATAAGGCTTGTTATACCACATCTGGATATTTTACGATAAAATTGCTCAAAGCTTCCATATTTACTATTTGTTAATGTTTCCAGATAAAGATGCAATGTTATTATATGGTAGACTATAAAAACGAAGCTTAAAGCGGAAGTAGTTTTTAGATGAACCAAGGCGGACGATCGAAAAGAAATTGTGTTCTTGGTACTGAAGTAGGTTTATTTCGCTGAACTAGTCTGTGACATACTTCTTTGCAGCTTCATAGATGAAAGCCAAAGCCGCTCAGCCTTAATGGCAATATTGTTTAGCAATGCAGCGTCGTGGAGAACACTTCCTAACAGGGTTGCTCGTGCATGCTTGTCGATAAATGAAAGCAAGCACATATCAATTTATTCAGATGTGTGACGTAACAAAAATGTTAGCTTTGCTTGGATGCCGTTCATAAATTGGGTTCTATTTATCATACGGAGGTTTTTACTCAGTAGTAAACAAAGGCAGAAGATAGGCGACTGACACTGGCATGTGGTAAAGAGATAATCTTATGCATGCTAATGAGACCCAAATCAAGACTGTAGAATATCATCTTCGGGTCTTTGAAAAATCCAGTCTAATATGCGGCCATGTTTATGGGCTGGTTGGCCAACTGACTTTGGGGTCGAGGATATGAATCGAATATAAGACTTTTGATGTGTATGGGCTTCCAGGACAGTCAAAATGAAAGCTAAAATTATACAAGTTATTTTGTCTCCCACCAAAATATATTCTTAAATAAAAATGGTGCCAGTCTGAGATCCATTATTGATTATTAAGCTAGCCAACTTGAAACTCTTGTTATGGCTACTTCTCCTGAATGGAACGTTTTTATCAATATCGGGTTTTAATTTCAAGACTCGTGATGTTTAGTTGGTCTCAAATGAAAATGGCGCTGATCTGACCTCCATTACCTTGAAAATCTTGTTATATTTCTACTCATTTTAGATAGTGGTCATACTGAAATGGAGGTTTGACAAAATAAACTTCTTATGATGTTGACTTGCTCCTAAATGCAAATGGTGCCAACATCTAATATGGCTACCACAGCAGCCATCTTGAAAATCGTGTTATCACTACTGTATGTTCACACAGGACTTTTCACCAAAAGTCTCTATACGTAAAACTGCATACATGTTTTGTTCCGAGTTGGCGGAAAGAAGGTTTTAGACATGGCGCAGGTATACGTTAAGACCACCAGGCCAAGAAGTATTCACAAGCCATATCAGACGAGTTCTTATTCCCGACGTACAACAAAGCACAAATGCGGTTTTGTATTTATTAGATAACTCCCCTATTACGTTTTCTAAATATTTGTAGCTTTACTGTATGAATGCAGTTAAAAACGAACTGGGATTTATAAGAGTTTGATTCAATGTCTAAAAATAGATACGCGTAGACGTCAAAGAAACCCTAGTAGTTCGAATCTGGGTGAACGGATTGAACATCTGTATTAAACACCAGATTAATCATTTAAGATTGTAACAAAATGATGTCGAGTTTGCCCTAAATGAAAATGGTGCTGATCTCAAATCCAATATAGCAGATACAGCAACTACATAGAAACTGTTATTGATTTAAAAAAAAAAATAGATACTTTCAACTCGGCAGATTAAAAGAAATTAGTCTAATCTTGAATTTCGTTAAATTGTTTAGGCCAGTAGAGCATCAGTCACCCCGTGGGACTCTTATCCATTATTCTCAAAGATATCAGTTTTGACCTTTCGTCGTACTGATTGTGTGTGTATGTGATTTATCTTTAACGTAGCTTTAACAATTTTTCAGTCATATCTCTACGATGTCTGCAGTCTGGCAGTTTATGGTGATGTCTAGCACTGGGGCGTCATGCCGCAGACATGTAGCATGATGTCCAACCCAGTCACATTATCCTGACATTAGGCTGACCAGTCCTAACACCAACCTCTTAATGCTGAGCACCAAGCGAGGCAGCTGTTAGTACCATTTTTATAAGTCTTTGGTATGACCCGGCTGGGGATCGAACCCACGACCTCTCGCATCCGAGGCGGACGCTCTAACCAATAGGCCACCTGAGCGGTCTCATACTGATTGAAACATGGTTAACACTTTGTAATGTGCATCAGTACGAGTGTGTTGAAAATTGTTTTATTTAAAAAGTATTATGTGCTGTTATTTAAATGGAATTGTCATGTTTTATGATGCAGAAGAATAAATACAAAATGGTCAGTTGTTTTATTTCTGGTACACAGTCTATACAGATGGCAGGTGATGGCCCGAAGGGCTTTGCAATCGGTATGAGGAGTACGGTTTGTAGTACGATCTAAATGAGGTAACGACTTTTAGATGTGCTTCATGGATACCTTCTATATTTCCTCTACATTTTGGCTTGAAATTCCCCTATAACTTGAATATTTATATCCTATCTTTACCCTGATAGTTTGTTAAAAAGCAGTGGACGCACAAGCATTTGTTTTCATGAATATCCATCTCAATTTAATGTGAATTTTTAAACAGAAATACACAAATATAGATGCAATCTGAGGAATGTGGACTCGGTTACAAACATCTACATCCCAACAATTATTACTAGTGTCATGTTTCCGTGCAATATACACCAAAAGAGAAATGTAGTTAATTCAGTTCGTTTTCGAAGCACCCGAATAGAGCCAGCACGGCGCAGCCCTGTGAAAACTAAATCTGTCTACATCTTCATTATCTTAGTAGCATAGCAAACTGGTGCAATAGCTTTGAATTTAATTGAGAATACAAATGGCGGCATGTATGAAATTTGAATTTCCCATTTATTCGAATTTGATCGAATTTGAGAGAATGTATTCTTGCAACAAGTTGTTTCAGTATTGAAGAAATGATGCTGGTGCGATATCAAATATGGATGAAAATACAAAATAAGTTAAACCTTTAACTGATTGTTTTTTCTAAGATATGAAATCAACGTGTTATTACCTTACCTGGACAAGAAAGTTTATGATGTGGCCCCACATCTGCTGTCCATCATCCCACAACATTTGGTATTTTAAACTTCTTGTAAGGAACACAACCAATCTGAACCTAATTTGGCAGGGAACATCATTGTATGAACGGTTTTCAAGTTTGTACAACGATGCTGATCGGCCATCATATATGGCTGCTGTCACAAAAAACAAAATAATAACTTCTTAAACAGTCAAAAAAGAATTTGACAATATTCTGTACAAATATTGGCGACATTAACTTTAAATTACTTCTTTTCAAAAACCGCTAAATATAATAAGACCAAAAGTGATAGAAAGCATCCTGGCATAAATAGTTTTAAAGTCTACACAAATGATGCTGATCTGCCAATGAATGTGCAACCGTTGCGAATATTAAAGCCATTAGGACTTATTAAAAATGCTTAACGGAATTTGGCCAAATCTGATATAAAGCACCATACCATGAAGGGTTGTCAAAGTAGATATTACGGCTGTTAAATATACCAACAGACGCTCAAGCGTGCCTGATATCGCTTTCATGGCTTACACAGTGGATTGATGAAGCATTATCTGAGCACAATTTAGGTAAATTACTTCCCAAACTTTATATCATGCTGCTTTTACGCATTGTACTATACCCCGATGCAAATTTGCTGAAAGGATAACGACATAATTAGCATGCAGTCTGTCACAAAGATTTTAAATATATAAACCTATTTATAGAAACTGGACGAGAACTATAGATCTAGAGAGGTATCAGATGCAAGATATCTCATTAATCTGTGCCGATGTCACTTATTATAGGACTTAAAACTTGTCTAAGCTCAATTTCTGGTGGCAGGATTTGGTCTCTGTAGTGGTATCAGCCAATCATATACAAGGTTACCTCATTATTACGCACAGATCATGCTCCTAATCAAGCTAGTATAACATCATGATAAGTTACGCTGTTTAATAAATCTGTTCAAAATTTAAACGAAAACAGAACATCTTTATCACTGGCTGCAAGCTCAGCCAATCAGATTCAAGGCCATATAATATGCACGAATATCGCTTGTGATCATACTCAACCAAGATCTTGATGACACGGGTCCATTTACCAAGTTTTATAAAATTCCTATCAAAAATAGTTTCTAGAGTCGTAAAACAAAATCTCCATATTAGAAATAAGGCCACTTCGCGCAATGGGCTCGGTTATAATAAAATCATTCAGCATCTTGACGATATTAGCCAATGTACTAAGTTTGATTAAACTGGTGTCATAAATATATAGAGGATCTCAAATAGGTAATGATTTAATATTGAATTCATGAAACGAGTTGAATAATGTCCAGCTTTTGCGAGCCTTGGCGGGCAAAAGCGGACATTATTCAACGAGTTTCATAAATTTAATATTAAATCGTTACCCATTTGAGATTCTTTTTATCACATAGTTTTTATTTCAGTGGAAATAATTTAGATAGAAAGAAGAACGAATAATTTCGTTCATTTTGACAGACGGTGCACCTTTCATTTGTTGTGCATAAAATATAGTCCCAAACAAAGCTGAACTGGTAAAAGTAGATTGTACTGTTTTACAAACTATAAATCAAAGAAAATGCTTCCATCCGAATAAACAGAACATTTTATAACTACAAAATTATTTTTCAAAACAATGATCAATGCGATGTGATGCTGCCACATTGTTTGATACGGTACACAGTACAGTAGGCCTACAGTAGAGTATATGTTTACCCTAAAATGTCACTTTCAGAACTAAACGTTACATTGTTGCGATTTTCATGTGAAATAGGATTACTGGATGCAAAAATTCCCATATTTACTGCAATGCATTTGTGACCGGATATTTGCAGTATTTGATTTGGAACAATAGACTGTACAGAAGAGGTCAACAAATTTCTTTTCGTGTCCGATTTACATCCCATATATATTACGTAAAGATGCTGTGGTTGGATAAAGTTCTGTCAGTTAGGAGACCCATTTATGTCCAGATTCTTCTGTGAACAGAGGTGAGTTTAGTTACTTCTTTAAGTTTAACCACGCTTGTATATACGGTGGATTCTATATCTATGTTACAGATATACCGCCCACCCCTCGCCACCCGCTATCAAA
Organism: Megalonaias nervosa; assembly: GCA_016617855.1. NCBI lineage: Eukaryota > Metazoa > Mollusca > Bivalvia > Unionida > Unionidae > Megalonaias > Megalonaias nervosa. Next base: position 91,891 of record JAECUM010009246.1, read on the forward strand.
TAAGCAATACCCTTAGTTTTACTTCTTATTGTTGTTCTTGTCTTGTAGTTTTACGCCATCTTTCTTATGATGATATTGTTAAACATGACATAACAAACCCCTGTGGGGGTAACATATCCATATTCAGACAGCCGAGATAATTTTTCCTCAATTTCCTTTCGCGAGTCAAGTTAAAAAATGGCCGCCAAAAAATGTTCATTCAAATCAAAACATTCCAGAAGGCGGGGTTAAAAACGTTTTCCCACCATCCCAGCCAATCAGTAAAGAGGATCGTGCACAATAATTTCATGGGCTTATTTGGACCAATCAGAATCACATAAAGTGATATGTTCACACGTATAATATCAAAAATATGAAACTGCACACACTGTAGGCGAAGTGTACCGACTATGTGATAAAGTCTCTTAAGTGGTGTCAAGTTCAGACAGTAACATGAGTTCAGACAGTTACATGCAAAATCATCTGACCATTATCACTGTCCATGATATTAATGATATAAGCATACCACAGTTTGATCAAAATAGGATAAGAAATATGGCTTCCAGAATGGTAACATGCTCAGCAAATCAGATGGAAGAGTACACCATTCATATGCGTGGAGCTCGCTCTTATTCAACCCATCCAAGAACTTGATGATATACACCCATATTCAAATTCTGATCAAAATCGGACCAGACATACGTCTCCACGAGTGGCCACTATCTCAGAAAATCAGATGCAAGATTACCACTTTACTATGCGTTATATGCTATAATATAAGTTATCGAACTTGTCGAAGACGTCAAGGATTATGGATATAAACATTTAAAGTTTGATCAAAATCGGATCAGAAATACAGCCCCCAAAGACAGTGTGATAACAAGCCAGTTATCTCATTAATACGCGTGGATCTTGCTCATTATCGAACTGATCTGAGATATTGAAAATATAAACATATTCCATGTTTGTTCAAAATCGGATGTGAAATATGGCATCCAGAGCGGTAATAAAGAAAGCCGATCTGATACAAGATCACAATGATATGCATGGATCTCGTTCGTTATTGAACGCATCCGATATTTTCATGATATTAACATATATTCCAAGTTTGATTGAAATCAGATCAGATATATGGACGACAGTGTGAAAACAGTACACTGACAGAAGGCGCAAGACGCACGATGTAGAGACACAGCATACGCTCACTTGGACTTAAAGGCCAGGTGAGCAAAAAACATTTATCAACTTCTCAAAACCTGCACACCAGAATTTGCAAAAAAAAAA